>BOPN01007196.1:0-2500 GCA_017312705.2 Penaeus japonicus | reverse complement strand
TGTAATAGATAAAATTGCAAGGTCTCTCTAGAGTGATATACATGCACTACTATGTCTTATGTATAGCTTTGCCCTAGCTTATTGATTGACAAGGTCACAGTAATATCTGCTTTACCAACAACGTATGTCTCAGAATCTAACATGAACTGTACAAATAGTTTAGACATACTATTCATGTGTATACAATGTATATAGTATGAATAAACATCTCAAAATCAAATCAAATCAAAAATTCCTCTGAACTAACTTCTGAGAACAGCATTGGGCTGAGCTGGTTGGAACAACAGATCAACGAGATCGTTCGTGGAACGACTCCGGGGTCTGTGGACCAGGTGGGGGACCAGGGTGGTTAATGAACATGAATCTAGAGCACCGAGGGAAAGGGGTACCAGGAGTCTGACCGAGGCTTAGATGATAAGTTGATCTGTGCTGCAATCTCATAATAAGTTTATTTCTTTTATCGATGATTTTCAGAGAAAAGGAGGAGGAACCCTGAGGATAGACGAGGAGGCCGGCAGTAGGGCGCTGCCTATGGACGGGCGTCATCGACTTATCCTTCGGCGCCAGAGACAACCATCACGCACTGTCCAGTAAGGACCTTTTCCTTAGTCAGATAAGGCACTGCGGGGTAGAAGACAATTGCAAACCATCAAACTTCAACTTCTCTTGGCCAGGAAATCTCCACGGATGGAACAAGAAGTGGAACAGAGAGAAATGACGCGGATGGGCGAGGACTATGTCGTCACCTTGAGAAAACTTCATACTGACGTGAGATATGGATGCTGAAACGTTTGAGAAAGTTAGTGAGATTCCGAATCAGGCATAAGCATATATATATTTTTTTTTTTATCAAAGTCAGGGACATGAAAGAGGTGAAGAACTTTGGAATAATAAACAATCTCAAGCTGATGAACACTCAACATCAGTCATAACGCCAGAGAGCAAAACACTTGAAAAGTCTGTTTCGATTAGAACGCCTTAATGCCGGACAAAGACGCAAGAACATTGTGCAACATCAAAGACTGCGAGAGGAGGAGAGTCACTCATGTATGCACTCGCAATATTGAAGAATCTAGTTCGACTGCAGCAGAAACAAGACAAGGAGAGTCAAAAACAGTTCAGGTTTGCAGGACATTAGGTCGTAGGACACAGGATACACGAGTCCTCTAAAAGCCGCGGCGTCGGCTGAAAGGCACAAATGGAAGACTACCATTACCGCATAAGAATTAAACACCGAACTTGAACATGAAACGGAAACTGATTTGAAAAAATATTGGGAGTAGGAATTTACAAATCTGGAACAGTCCAATGAAATGTGAAAAAACAATGTCGTAGATCTGAAGGCTTGATTATCCATACGAATACTCAAACTGAAACACAGACAGACATGCGCATTTTATGAGCTGAGTCTGAGAGTGACGCTGGCTTGTTCTCTGCCTGAGCGACGGAGGGCCAGATAGGTAACGAAAGATTGTGAATTCAGGAAGCCTTCTGGTAAGACGAGCAAAACAAACTTATGATAATGATTTTAGCCAAATGATGTCGAGGACGGAGCCATCGCCACAGACGCATCGGTGCGCAAGGAAGCTGTCTCTCTCATGAACGGAAATTGGGATCAGATCATGGCTGGAGATCTGACGGATTGGCCGGTGAATCAAGCGACCACAGAGCCCTCCGCGAGCACAGAGCAAAAGGCCGTTTGCAGTTGAATGGTCTCCGGCAGAAGCAGTTTGGCAACGACCGGCAAAGGCGGCGAATCCTCGCCCTTCCTTCCGGCTTGGAGAGCTCGAGTCAGGCCTGCCTCTGAAGGTCGCTTTTGCTCTTTAGACGCAGGACACGCACGCGCCTATGTGCCTATCCATACACACCGTATAAATATAAACATGAGTACACACACACACACACACACACACACACACACACACACACCTATCCATACACACCATATAAATATACACACCATATAAATATAAACATGAGCACACACACACACGCACACACACACAAACGCACACACACACACACACACACACACACACGCTCACCAAACATACCCCTCATATAAAGGGAAGCGTATGACTAATCATAATCAAACCCATTAAAGGGAAGGTGACATACCAAATAGCGCCTAGCATATTCCCGCCTATTAAACGGAGAAACCTAGGCCAATCGGATAAGCACTTCATGACCACGAGCCCACATCCGGCCTCGATCTCAGTGGCGATAAAACATAAGGACTGAGGCCACCCGGCCATGGGAGAGTGACTGCAGCACTGCACACAAGGCACATGGCACTGAATCAGTAGGTCAGTAATAAAACGATAGAAACCTTTCTGTTTGTAACAATAAATGCTGTCCCCAGAAGTGGTAATTCGATGAGCCTGTACGCATATATACATAAATGTATATATATATATATGTAAAAATGTGTGTATATATATATATATATATATATATATATATATATATATATATGTATATATATGCATATATATATATA
>BOPN01007195.1:50000-55000 GCA_017312705.2 Penaeus japonicus | reverse complement strand
TATTGCTGCCTACTAAGGGGGGGTTGGCAGCCATGTGAATGGTTGGGTTCGGACGCCGTGTTTTGGCTTTGAAATGCACTTGGTCGTGCATTTGAAGACTGATTATTAATAATATATAACCCCTCCCCCCTCCACACACACACAAATATATATATATATATATATATATATATATATATGTATGTATATGTATATGTATATATATATATATATATATATATATATATATATATATATATATATATATATATATATATATATATATATATATATGTATGTATGTATATATAACCAGTTCGATAACCAATGAAAATTAATATGAAAATAGAAAATACATTTAAGACTATTCCGCGCATGTTTATACACTCCTCCCTCTCCCCGACCTGTGTAAACAACAAAAGAGAGAGAGAGAAAAAAAAGAGAAAGAAAAAAAGAAAAAGAAAAATGGAATGCACGAACAGGGCTGTGCATGACGTAGTGTGCAGCATAATGTGGTACACTCTGATCCTGTCATGATAATGGTGTGGCGGCGCAGACATTCTGGTCACTCTTATAATTGCTCCTGTTTAGGAACATTTCACAGTTTCATGGGGAGACGCTTGATTTATGAACAATTCGGATTTACTTCTTTGGCCTTTGCTGCCATTGGAAAACTTATCTAACAGCTGTGAGTAATTCTTGTTTTATAGGCTCTTCCGGCCAACATGTTTCCAGACTTGCCTGAGAGGGAACAATAAATGTCTCGGGAATGGAACTAATAAATGCAGTACACGATCAACATCTGGGTGAGGCTGCGATTTTTTTTCTTTTTTTTATTACTTTGACGAAACCTTTATCACATTTTGCTTTTCTTATTATGTCGAGAATTGAGATACTTTTTGGCATTATGTAATTTCGATTGTTGTGTGTAGTTGTTCATAAATATACCGCTGTTGAGTTCACCTGCACTGCCTTGTTGGCCATGCCCTACCAATCAAAAAAACAAAAACAAAAACAACAACAACAAAAAACAACAACAAAAAAAAACGCTCAGAACAGAAAGCTACCATCATTGCAATGGGAATCAAAATGTTAAGAGACTCGAAAACATAAATATATAAACACGACAGTACACTCAACCGAGGTAAAATCAAGGAAAAAAGAAGAAGAAAAAAAAAGGAAGAAAAAAAAAGAAAAACAAAATTACTGTGGACGGGGGTTTGGTACTCTCCCTGTGTTCAGCCGAGGATTTAAATAACTTCTCTGCTTGTATAATATTGCATGCCATTCTGACGTCTGGCACGTATACCCGCTACTCACATATGTCGTTACAGTGCAAATGTCCGTTTCATTTAAGATGGTTGCGCTTCCTCCTTTTGGCGAATCTGCATTGGAGCCTTTTTTTTTCCTTTCTGTATTTTGATAAAGTTTCCCTTAGTGTATGATCCGTATGGAAGCTTCTTTCTTCACACCAGTCGCAGATGTTAAAAGGGCTGGGATGCCGTAAGTAAGAACACGCTTTTATCGCCCGGAGCTCGCAGTTCGACTTAAGACATGCGCGGGCTTACGAAATCGTTAGCTGTTTTGAGTATCTGGCCCAGGCTGCGCTCGTCGTTCACCCTAAGGAGTTAACGACAATAGAGCTTTGGAAAATGAAGGTGTCTTGTCATAGACGAAGGTAGTATACACACACACACACACACACACACACACACACACACACATATATGTATATATATATATATATATATATATATATATATATATATGCATGTATATATATGTATATATGTATATATATATACATATATTTGTATATCTCTTTCTGTTTACTTATCTATCCATCCAACTATCTATTGATTTATGTATCTATAATCATCTATATTTCACTCTCGCTCTCTTCCCCCCTCCTTTTCTCTCTCGCTCATTCCTCCCCCTAATGACCGTGGCCTCCAATTGGTAGTTACGTCTAAAAGGCTGACTGTTGATTGGTCAATTCGAATTGGTCCTGCCATCTGAGGACATCCCATCAAACTACGATTGTGATGTTTTCTTTCGGTTACGAAGTGCCTCCGATATTTTATTTTTTCTCTGAGTATGGGAGACTTGCGACCTCGTAGGGACATCGTACTTTACGAGAGCGTAACCCGCTGCGAGGTCTTCAACTGCAAGAGTTTTGAGTATCCGGCCCTTCGTCAGGAAGGAGCAGGCCTCCTGGCTCGGGGCAGACGCCAGGCTCTTGGGCAGAAAGAGAGAGAGGTGAGTGGGCTCAGGGTTAGTGAGCCGTAGGGTTTTTTAGGAGGACTCTTAGTCAAGTGCCGAGGGTTAAAAGCAAGGAGGTGTCGAAGGGACATTAATGTGTGTATATTCTTGTGCTTGTGGGGTGGAGGTAAAGGGCGTTCTGATTGGGGGAGAGTGTGTTTGAGGGAAAAGATATGTATGGAAATGTATCATGGGTGAAAGGTGGTAATAGATCCGATGGCAATAGAAAGAAGGATAGTGAGGTCTGTTGTGACACATGAATTCTTACTTCTTTGAGAACCAAGGTAAAATGTCGTTTCACCAAAATATTTCGTTGATTGATTTCTGCTGATCGGAGAATAATTCATTTTTAAGGAGTTTGGAAATAAGTTTTGTTGGTGGCTACCGGACGTCCATATGTAATCGAAGTTATATTCACATATCATGACTGAGATAACAAAGTGAGTTAAACAATCTTTAGCAAGATTTACTGCTTCGGAGTAACGAGTCACATTCTAGAATATGGATTTTCCTCGAGTTTACGATGGGCTTCGAAACATAAAGTGAGGTCATAAACCACCTGGATATTGGCTCCGAGGGATCTTCTAATCACCTTGGTCAGGTGTCTCCTTACGATGGATAGGACTGACTTAACACAAATACACACACATTAACGCATAACTATTTATCTATCTATCTATATACATACATACAAACATATATACATATATATATGTGTGTGTGTATACATACATATATATATATATATATATATATGTGTGTGTGTGTGTGTGTATGCATACATATATATATATACATACACACATACATGCATATGTATGTATATAAATATAAGAGAAAAATGGTAGAATGCAGTAACGCATTTTAATATACATATATACAAATTTTACCTCCCTGACTGGGAATCGAACCCGCGCCGTAAGATTGGCAGGTACGGTGGTGAGACCGATCGGCTACTCGACCCGCTAAAAGAATTGTCCAACCAGACACCTTATGAGACGTCATGGAACTTACCTATGTGCTCTTAGCAGAGCAGTGATAGCGAATTTTTACGGACAATTCCAGCGGGCGCTCGGCAGCAACGGAATCACAAATTCAAGTCCCAAATCAGGTTACCTGCCAATCAAACGTTCAGAACAGAAAGCTACCATCATTGCAATGGGAATCAACATGTTAAGAAACATAAACATAACGAAAACATAAATATATAAACACGACAGTACACTCAACCGAGCTAAAAGCAAGAAAAGAAAAGAAAAGAAAATCAAACAACACACTTAAAAACAAATATCAGCAAGGGATTGAAGTCAGTCGTGTGTGTCTATTGTCAGAGGCTGGGAAGGGGTTTTGCAGCCACGTGAAGTAAAACCTCCATTGGTCTTGAGCGCAACGCATTTCTCCCTTTGAATCACGTCTGGTGGCAATGCATTCAGAGTCTGATTAATCACTTATTTAATGGTCATATTGATAGGATTCAAGATGGTATAGATGACGTTTCTTGTATGAAATTATTATAATGATGATAATGATGTCAGTGATAATGAAAATGATGAAAGAGTTGATGATGATGATGTTGAAGATGGTAATAATAAAAAAAGGATAATAAAATGATAATGATGATAATAGTAATGATAATGATAGATATGGTAATGAAACTGACAATTATAGTAATGATGATGATAGTAATGATAATGTTAATCATAGTAATGATAATGATGGTCATCATAATAATACTGATAAATATAGCAATGATATTGATAAAGATATCAGTGATAATAATGATAATGATAATAATGATACTACTACCACCGATAGCATTAACTGTAATGGTAACAGTTATATCAATACGAATTATTGTAATGATAATAGCAACAATGTTGAAATTATATCAATGATATGATATGATAATATGATATAATATAATATGATAATATGATAATATGACAAATGATAGAAATGATAACAATGATAACTGTCATATCAACAAGAGGAACAACAAGACAAATAATAACACCAAGAACAATAGTGAAGGAGATAATGATAACCATAATGATAATAATAATCAAAGTCATGATGGTGAAGATAATGATGAAGAGAATGATAATGACAACAAGAAATAAGAAATATGATATCAATGACAAACAATAATGATGCTAATGATGGGAATATCACAAAATACGAAAATTATTTTTATGATGACGATGATAACAGTAATCATGAAAATAATAGTTATAATAGAGAGGGAGAGAGAGAGAGAGATAGATAGATAGAGAAAGAGAGAGAGAGAGAGAGAGAGAGAGAGAGAGAGAGAGAGAGAGAGAGAGAGAGAGAGAGAGAGAGAGAGAGAGAGAGAGAGAGAGAGAGAGAGAGAGAGAGAGAGAGAGAGAGAGAGAGAAAGAGAGAGAGAGAGAGTGTATAAGACAAGGAAAACAGAATATATACTATGGCACGCTCCTGTTTTAAGATGGCGGCCATAGCCGAGCCATCACACATGGAAGCGTCGATTCCCCGATATAAGACCAGTAAAACAGGATATATACTCTAACATCCGCCTGTTTTAAGATAGTGGCCCCAGCCAAGCCTTCACAAAGAGAAGCGTCTACCAAGACATTAGTTCAGCTGAGACCTTCGTCTGGGAAAAGCCTCTTCCTTCCAGTCTTCCCTCGCGGGCAGACCTCGTGACCTCGACTCGATTATCGGCCATGGCCTCTCTCGATGTGATTGACCCTCACCTCGTCTCCTCCTGCAGCAAGACTATC
>BOPN01007195.1:17500-20000 GCA_017312705.2 Penaeus japonicus | reverse complement strand
GACCGGACTTTATAGTATCTAAAAAGGTCTGGGAAGTGTAGTGAGCATGTTAAACCAAAACCTTGAAAAAAGGGGTCGGGTTGGTATGCAATTTGGCATTTCGGAAGTGGACGCAGGTAATGCTTCCTCTGTGTTCGGAATTATCGAGAGTAATGCAAGCAGTGTATACACACACACACACACACACACACACACACATACATATATATATATATATATATATATATATATATATATATATATATATATATATATATATATATATATACATATATACATATATATATATATTTATCTTTAAGTAAATGATATTGGTGATGGTAATCAAATAACGTTAATAATATGAAAATACTATTGATGATATGAAAATGACATTTACAATATAAATACCAATGATAATACAAAAAACAATAACAACAACAGTGCCAGCAGTAATAGTGATGATAGTGATGGAGATAATGATATTTGCAACTTTAAGATAATAGTTATCATGATGATAATAATAGTTATGATAATAGTAATAATCATAGCAGCGATAACAACAACCATAGTAACAACAATACCAATGATAATAGGAAGGATATCAATAATGGTAATGATAATTGTAATAATGATATTGATAAGGATAACAACAAAAATAACTATATCAATAATGAAATTATGATTATGATAATGACATTGACAATGATTTAAAGATAGTAATGATAATCAAAATAATGATGATTACGACTATCATAACAATGAAAATCATGATGATAATGAAAATGTCAAGGATAATGAAATAATGTTGTTGATGATGAGAATGATTCATTTATGATAACAATAATGATAGCAATAGCAATTACAGTAAGAATGAAGATTATTATATTAATGGTAATATCAGTAAAAACAATAATAATGATAATGGTAATAGTGAGAATGGCGTTAACGAAACAAAATTATAATCATAATAACAACACGCAAAACAATAACGATGATGATAATAACAAAAATGAGGATAATGAAATATATAACAATAATCATATTGAGAACATAACCAATATTATACTATGGGAATGAAACGTGGGTTATCGGCCGTAGATTTAAATCACCAGGATTTTTAAACATTTCTTTGGCATATCTTTATTACTGATGTTGATTATGATAGATTTGATAATGAGGGTATTATAAGTAGGAATAATTGTTACAATGACAAGTAATGATGATGCTGATAATGATAACAATGGCGATAAAAGTAATAATAATAACAACGGTAACAATGACATCAATTATAATGACAATTATGATAATAAAGACAATTATGATAGAGATGATACGGATTATGGTAACAATATTTACATTATAATGATTACAATGAAAAAACAAATAATGTTGGTAATGAAGATAATGATTATAATGAAAATAATGATCATACGGACAATGTGATGATGGTAAAAGTGATAACAATGAGAATGATAATGTTATAAATAAGATTGAAAATAACGATGATATCAATGATAATGATTACAATGATAATAATAGCAATGGGGATAAAAATGATAACAATAGCAATAGTATTAGAAATATAGTGATAAGAAAGAAATGATTATGGCGTAAAATATAAAATTAGTAATGTTGATACAACTACTGCTACTGATAATAGTAATGATAATGATCAGAATAGTGATAAAAGGAAGGACAATAGTAATATTGATAATAAGGATAATGGTAATGACCAAAGTACCGATGATGATGATAATGAGCATAATAGTGGCAATAATGATTACAATGATGTTGATAATATTAATGAAATTTATATGATGATAATAATAATAGTAATATTGATAATAAAAGATAATAATTATTACAATGAAAATCATGATGATGATGATTATGATGATAACAGTGATGAAAATAATTAGTAGTGATGATATCGATAGTAATCATAATAATGGTAGGAAAATAATCCAGATGATGAAAAGAATAATTTCAATGATAATAGTGATATCATTAAAGGTAACTAATGATAAGGATAATGAGTAAAGCAACATTTAAAAAATAGTTATAACGACAACAATGATAATATCATAATGGTAATGATAAGGGTGATAATGCCCAAAATGATAAAAGCTGTAATAAAGATAATCATGGTAATGATCTTTTTAAAAGACGGATGAGGATTGTTATCATATTGCTAGTGATAATAATGATGATGACAATACAATATCAACAATCATGATATCAACATACACAACGATAAGAATTATGTTTATAAAACAGTGATGATGAGTTATTTTGATAATAATCATAACAATATCCATACTAATGATAACGATGATAATAGATTTGATAGTAATATTAATATCAAAAGTAAGAATAAGGATAATGAGGATAATATCAGCAATAGTTATAACAAGGACAAAAAATATGAGAATATTACTACTGCCACTAATTGTAATAATGGTAATGATAACAAGAGTTACTTTATTAATAGTGATAAGGATAAAAATGTTATAAAATA
>BOPN01007194.1:57500-63353 GCA_017312705.2 Penaeus japonicus | reverse complement strand
ATATATATATATATATATATATATATATATTCATATCATAGATACATACTGATATGTCTCTGAATCAAGCTATCCGCACGTTTCTTCCCTATACGAGCATAAAGATCTCAATAAATCAATAAATAGCATTCTGCCAAAGGATGCGAGTGTTCCTACACTTCATCTAATTTTGGAAAGGGTCATATATGTTTGTAAATATATCTTTCCAAATTTATTCGTTTCTTGTAGTCAAATTTTCTGCCACGAATACACACCAAAACTTCAACTGATAGAGTGTATTCCTTTCTCTCCCGTGAGGTTTGTGTTTTTCGCTTGTTTGTAGGTTTGATTGCATCTATCTATATATATATATATCTATTTATTTATCTCTTTCTCTACATCTTTCCATCTCTCCCACCCCCTACTTCCAGCCGTCCCTCATACCTCTTCTCCTCCCTCAATTCGTATATTTTCCTACATCCTTCCCTCCCTCCATTCCTCCATTCTTCCCTCCCTCCCTCCCTTCTTCACATCCTCTCTTCCTTCTTACCTCCCTCCCTCCCTCCCTCCCTGCCTACTTTCCTCCTGCCTTCCTCCTTTCCACCCTCCCTCCCTCCTACCCATCCTCCTTCCCTCCCACTCCCCCACCCTACTTCCCTCCCACACCCCACCCTATTTTCCTGCCACCCTCCCACCCTACTTCCCTCCCTCCCTTGCCCATCCCCCCTTCCTCCCCACTCCCCCATCCCCCCTTTCCCCCTCCTTCCACTCGCACAGCCAAAGCCTGATCGGAAGTCCTGTGCCTCCTCAGCAAGGATCAAAACCGGCCTGATAGGTTTTCCACAGCCTGAGAAAACGCTCCGAGACAGACAGTAAGATCGAAACTGCTGAAGGACTCGATTTGCGGTCTCCTTGTTTTTTGTTGTTGTTGTTGTTGTTGTTGTTTTCTTTCTCATCTATCTATTTGTTTGTTTCTTTGACGGAGGTGAGGGTAATTTTTTATTTGGCGTAGGTGGGGGTAATTTTTTATTTGGTGGGTGGGGTATTTTTATTTGGCATAGGTGGGGTATTTTTTTACTTTGGCATGGGTGGGGGGTATTTTTACTTTGGTGGAGGTAGGGGTATGTTTTCTTTAACGGGGATTTTTTTCTATTTTTGACGGAAGTTGAGGTATTTTTTCTTTGACGGAAGGGGAGTATTTTTCTTTGATGAAGATGGGGACATTCGGAAACCTTGATTACCTTAGCTTATTACTTTGTGTGTTTAATCGTTTGATTAAATGTTACTTTGTGGCATATATAAAAGCAAAGGAGATAAATTGGTAGAGAAACATATAGCCAGAGAGGAGAGGAAGAAACAAATTTCATACAGTGTAAGAAATCCAGACTCCCAACATTGGCCCTCTTCAAGAGTAGGATGAACGAGAGGGATGGAGGGCATCAGGATGGGAAAGGAAAAGACTAGAGCGTTTGGTTCTTTCTTGGCTTTGATCTGTGACCATGATAAATAAGATTTTGTGTGTGTGTGTGTGTGTGTGTGTGTGTGTGTGTGTGTGTGTGTTCTGGACCAAAATGAATTCTACTTTGCCGATGGAAGTCACCAGTGTCCCCGGTAAGAGAAAAAGGAAATAAACTGCGTACTATATTTACATTTGTATTCTCTCTCTCTCTCTCTCTCTCTCTCTCTCTCTCTCTCTCTCTCTCTCTCTCTCAATCATATATATGAATGCATATATGAATATATATGTATATGCATATATATATGTATATGCATATATGTATATATATACATATATATAAATATACATATACATATATATATGTATATATATATATATATATATATATATATATATATATATATACATATATATATATAGATATATAAATATATATATATATACATATATATATATATATATATATATATATATATATATATATATATACATATGTATATATATATATATATATATATATATATATATATATATATATATATATATATATATATGTATGGATATATATATATATATATATATATATATATATATATATATATGTATATATATATATATATATATATATGTGTATATATATATATATATATATATATATATATATATATATATATATATATATATATATATATATATATGTATGTATGTATGTGTGTGTGTCTGTGTCTGTGTCTGTGTATGTGTATGTGTATGTGTATGTGCATGTGTATGTGTATGTGTATGTGTATGAGCATGTGTATGTATATGTATGTGTGTGTACTTATATATATATATATATATATATATATATATAGTCAATCACTCTTACAAAAGTAGTAAATTTGTGTCCAAACGAGTTTCTATCATCGTCCTTACGAAAAAGATGCAAAATACGGCAATGTGGAGTCTAGGATACTGAAGGAAAACAAAAGCTTTTGATCATTAACAGGATTAACTTCATATCTGACTTATGCTATCGGCTTATCCTTTTATAATGTCGACGATCCTATTTTCAAAAGTTTACGTGGAAATAGGGAACTATAGATCGACTGTAATGTTATATGATCAGTGTGGATTGATTATATCAGTGTTGTTTCTTGTCTTAGTATTGCGATTTATGGTAATGTTATCTCTACACCTGTCTTCAGCATACACGTACAGACACACACGCTCTATCTATTTATCTATCATAGGTAGTCGGCAAAATTTAGCTAAAATTCCCATAGACACAACCATAGATTTCGAAGGCTACCAAATTAAACCAAGCACTTCAGTAAAAAATCTAGGAGTACATTTTGACAGATATATGACGTTTGAATCCCATGTTGATAATATACATAGAAAGGTAATGGGAACATTAATATATCTTAATCATATAAAAAATCAAATCCCTACAGAAACAAGAATCATGGTTGTTCAAACTCTAGCACTAAGCATCATTAATTATTGTTTAAATATTTGGGGCTCTACTAACAAAACCCTAATGCAGAAAGCACAAAGACTGCAAAACTTTGCTGCAAGAGTTGCATTGGGTAATGTTAGAAAGTTCGATCACATCACCCCACACATTATTCAACTTAAATGGTTAAAAATTCAAGCCAAATGCAGTTATGATACATGTGTTTTTATTCATAAAATCATCCATGGGAATTATCCACAATGGATCCTGCCTTTACAAACTGTGGGGAACACATCAGGTGTTCGAACTCGACAAGTAAATTCTCTATATGTCAAGAGATCACACACAGAAATAGGGACACGACAAATGCTAATACGTGGACCCATGGCCTGGAACCTACTACCTCACAATGTTAAAGACATTACCAACCTAAATAAATTCAAAACAAAATTAAAAGAACATTTCCTAAATTGTCAGTTGTGACATCATATTAAACAGATGTATTGTATATATGTATTAAGAATAACCATTGTAATTTATGGAATAAAGTTTTTGAATTTGAATTTGAATTGAATTTGAACTCTCTCTTTGCACATTAATTTATGCTAATGCTGCCCTGAGGATGGAATTATTTTTCCTTTTTTTGCTGGATCTTTATCCGTTTATAAAAAAACGTGATATGATAGTTTAGGCTTAATCCTTATATTTTCCTTTCTTTTGTAACATTTTTGTAATTCATTCAACAATGCACTGAATTGATGTAGGAGATGCATTTGAGTCTTGCATTTGAAGGAGCAGCACAGGTATAAGAGATAAGTAAAAAATACCGAGTCTTAAAAAAAAACAACAATAAAAAGAAAAAGAAAAGAAAAGAAAAGAAAAGAAACGAAACGAAAAGAAAAGAAAAGAAAAAAGAAAAAGAAAGGAAGAAAGAAAGAAAGAAAAAAAAAATCATTTATTGTATAATCTATGGGGTTGGTCTTACAGTATCAACTTACTTATCGATCCCACTTTCTATATAATCGTGATATTATCATCTCATATAATTCTCCACAGCTATCATCACAAATTCGATTCACGAACATCGTTGCATCCCGTCTGGAAGGTCGAGTGACAGCCATAGCGATCAGAATTTCCTGTCTCGATCCGTCGTCTGTCTTGGAGGACGACTATTAATGTACTGGAACTCATAATGGTATTGCGTCTCTCCCTCCACAACGATAAAACTGTCACCATCCTACGTAATGGATGAGAGAAAGTTGTTAGCACTTGTCTTATATGTGTAATGGGATGTAATAGGAACCTGTTTTCTTTTTTTGCAGCTTAGCGTCATTAAGAAAATTGTTTTTGGGGGGATTCCTTTCGGAGGGGGAAAAAAAATAAAAATAAAGAGGAGACATAAAGAAAATGAGTCATTTGCGGGAGGTCGATCTATATCACTAGTTTTGAGCTGTTTATTTTGTTATCTTTTTTTCCCCCCCTATTAAATTGCTATTGCAGACGGCGGAATAATTCACCCGGCAATAGATTCGAAATTAACATAATGTAAACCTCATCTACATGATTAGCGCAGCATCCTGGCGGGAAACCATTAAACCAATTTCGTGTCATTTGCGTGTTTAATGGCGCGGGAAATGCAGCCTCCCCGAGCGGGTTGGAGCGCATCAGTGTTGGAGCGGCGGAGATGTGCGTCTGTCCGGTAGGGTGATGGGAGGGGGGCTACGGTAGGGGGAGGGAGAGAAGGGGAGGAGGGGGGTGACACTGATAGGGTGACGTTGGAAGGGGTTGGGAGTAGGAAGGAAAACGGTCGGGGGCGGGAGTGGGAGGGAAGGGAGGCGGGAGTGGGAGGGGAAGGGGGCGGGAGTGGGAGGGATGTAGGAGTGACAAAGAGAGGGGGAGGGGACAGAGGGAAGGAGAGCTGTGGGGAGAGGAAGGGGAAGAGGTGGAAAGGCAGGTGAAGAGAGAGAGAAGGAGAAGGTGAAAGGGAGAGATAAATTGATATATAGATAGCAGGCAAATAGATATATAGATAAATAGATAGATGGTGAAAGAGAGAGAGAGAGAAAGAGAGACAGAGACAGACAGACAGACAGACAGACAGATAGATAGAGAGAGATGATGGTGAATTTTTCTCTTTACAATTAATTCATGGCCGTGGATGGCATACCTACAGTATCTTATATTCTTTAACCGGATATTAAGAAGATAAATAGAGGGAAAGGTAGTGGATTCTGTAACAGGAAACGCACATGCACACTAACATACACACATGTGCTTACACATTCACTCACACACACACACACACACACACACACACGCACGCACACACACACACACACTACACAAATACAATCCGCACACACAAACCTGAAAGTGAGAAAGGGAAAACAAAAATCAAACAAATGGATCTAAAAGGCTCCTGTCAGCGTCCTGTGACAGAGAGAAGCACAAAGGGCGGCGCACAAAGGCGGGGATTCCCCTGCAGCGGCGTGCGAGGCGTCTTTTCACTCGAGCCCAAAGCACCTCCGCCTTCCAGAGAACAATCGCACGGAGTGGGTCTGAGTGGGCGTCGGTAGCCGTCGGAGGGAGTCGATGGGCGTCGGTGGGCTTCGGTGGGTTATGGTAGGCGTCGAGAGTTGGTGGGTGGTTGGGGGGTGGGGGGTATGGGGGGTATGGGGGGCAACTGGGCATCGACAGACGTCGGAGAGCGTCTTCGGGCTTGGGTTGGCGTTGGGGTTCATCGGCAGACGTCAGAATGGGCTCTCCTGAAAGGATTCTCATTCAGACTTCTTTGTCTACAAGGGATGGATTAAGTTGTGAAGGACTGATCGGTTGATTTCTCTTTCTCTCCCTCTCTCTTTCCCCTCCCCCTCTCTCTCTCTCTGCTCCTATAAGACATGGACTAGAAAGGACAGTGTAAGACCAACCATACCACACGACCCTACAAGAAGGATGCTTAACTAGGATAATATAAGAC
>BOPN01007194.1:47500-55000 GCA_017312705.2 Penaeus japonicus | reverse complement strand
CACACAAAACATTCCACTGCAATAAATCGTCGATATACGAAATACAAAAGAAAGGGAAATGAAAGAGAGATTAAAAAAGAGTACTGAATAAACATGATACGGCGCACATGTTTGCCTAATTGCACAAAAAACGCCGACCGCCTTTCTTCCCCGCTGCGATCTCATTTAACTTTCGCGGAAAAAAAGGCTTGCTGAAATTGTCTGACAACTCGCTCTCTCGCTCTCTCTCTTTCTGTCTCTCTGTCTCTCTCTCTCTTTCTCCCTCTCTCTCTGTCTGTCTATCTGTCTGTCTGTCTGTCTGTCTGTCTCTCTCTCTCTCTCTTTCTCCCTCTCTCTTCACCCCCTCTCTCTTTGTCTGTCTGTTTGTCTGTCTGTCTGTCTGTCTATCTCTCTCTCTCACTCTCACTCTCTCTCTCTCTCTTTCTCTCTCTCTCTCTCTCTCTTTTTTTTCTCTCTCTCTCTTTCTCCCTCTCTTTCTCTCTTCCTCCTTCTCTCTCCTCCCCCCTCTCTCTCTGTCTGTCTGTTTGTCTATCTGTCTGTCTGTCTGTCTCTCTCTCTCTCTTTTTTTCTCTCTCTCTTTCTCTCTCTTTCTCCCTCTCCCCTCTCTCTCTCTCTCCACTGTAGAGGAATTTGTTGAACTTTTCTTACTTATCAAATTATATATATACTAAATGTATTTACCAATTTATATTATTATAATTACTTGTGGTACATAATTTCACTTAAGTTTTTATGTCATTATCTGTTTTACCTGCAATATTCATGAAAGAGATTTTGGCGTGCATTAGAAAAAAAATATCGCCGTCGTATATTTGGAAACTTTGGCTGCATATATTTGCGCCGAGGCTCCTTGCCACTTTATTCCCGACGCACAACAGCTGCCACAGCTTATCCCACGATAAATTCCAATAGGATAAAAATGCAGAGAGTTTATCCCCTTCTGAGCCTTGCCTGAAGAGAGCAAAGTTCGCCTGCACGCGCTTGCATTTGTGGGAGAGGAGAGGAGGCTTGTCTATGCATGTTCAATATCTTTTTCTTATAATGTCAATACTAAATTCGGGGACGCTTTCTGGCCGAGCCAAACATTTGTCACGAGTGTCGATAATGCAATGTGCGCTGCCGACGCGGACCCCTGGGATGAGAATTCTCTCGTTAGATCGCAAGACTTAGAGAATCTTGGTTTAACGAATGGTGGGAGCGGCTTGTGTACGTATATGTAAATCACTATTGACGGAGATAAGGCAGATAGAATAAAGGATTCTCATAGTACTGTCACGGAAATATATTTCTGGAAAGAAATATATATGCGAGTATATTCTGCCTCAGCAAAACAAAAGATTTTCTTGTAACATTCAAAATGAGATGATTTAGACTGTAGCTGTTCTTCCAAGTCTTTCTCTCTCTCTCTTTTCAACTACCTGCCTCTATCTCTATCTCTATCTCTATCCCCATCTCTGTGTACCTATACAACCGCTTGCTCTTCTCTACCCCCCGGCATAGGACCCCCTCTTAATCCGGAACCCAATCTTGTCTACGATCTCCGCCAGCCCTACCTGCCCTTTGTGTAAGCGCGCATCGCAGAGGGGTTTCGAGACATAAGAGCGCGGTTCCTTTGCGAGAACCCGCCTCGACCGCTCTGCTCCTTCCTTCAGCAGGAACACAGAGCCACAGCGCCTTGGCCCGTCCCCGAGCGCCCCCCGGAAAGCGACGAAGCATACGACGCTGCGTACCTTTATAGAGAGATAGTTGCCCTTGAGGTCTGAGCTGCGACCGTCGCGTGGAGGCGACGGTAGGTAGTGGCGGCGGCGTCGAGGGAGAGGGAGAAAGTCTCGTGCGTGCATAAAGACACACACGTACACACACACACACACACACACACATGTGTGTGTGTGTGTATATGTGTGTGTGTGTGTTTATCTCTCTCTCTCTCTCTCTCTCTCTCATATATGTGTATATATGTATATACACACACACATACATACATCTACACACACACACACACACACACACATAATCCTGTCTTCTCTTGCAAGTTCTTAATATACTGTCGCCATCCCCGTGTCTTCCATGGTAACTACGCAGTTCTTTGAGGCTGGGCTTTGGTGCCATTGCGCTGCCAATTCTGAACAAACATCCTTTCCACAAGAAACTGCGCTCCACACAACCTTTAATGACCTCCATCATTAAAAACAGCTCAGGGGGAGAATGGAATAACGCAAAAATAATAACAGACAAAAGAAAGAGGTCTTAATGAGTAAAAACCAACAATAACAAAAATGAAAATTAATTTCAGTTTCGATTCCAGCAGCAACTCTAAAGGGAGAGCGGGTCTATTGTGTGACAGACTCTCTCCTCTGGATTATAAAGCGCTCGGCTGCAATATAAAGGCTCAATACAAGGATTTCCTTTTGTCGTGGCCAACACCCTCATTAGTGTATTGCTGTATTTTTATTAGTGTGTTATTAGCGTAGCACTGTATTCTTACTTTGAGTGTGATTCATATAAAATGCATATTGTTGTGTCCTTATATCTAGAAGCAAGTAACACTTCAAATTTAGGATCAATAAAAAAGACTTAGCCACATTGTGGGTTCCATTTTCCAATTTTGTAACAACAGTGACAGTAACACACAAACAGCGATGATAATAATGATAATAATCATAACCATAATAATATCAATAAACAACAATAACAGTTGTGTTAATGATAAAGATAATGATGATAATGGTGGTGACTAGAAAAAAAATATAAATTAGACAAGAATCCTGTAAGAACATACATATATATGCCAGTCAAGAGCTGACGATTCACACGATACCTGTGACCTATCGCCCGTTATCCGCATAATAGACGTGGCCGCGACCTTCGATAATTTGAAGCTGCCCGACGCGATGTTCGTGTCCTCTTACGTCACGACGCATGCGGCTCCCATCATTTTCCCTTTCAATTTGTTTAATCCTCCATGGATCTCTTAGGCTCGCCTCCGATCCGGTAGGTGTTCCGCTTTATCTATGTGTTCGAAGATTCTGGTTCCGAATCCACGTCCCGTTTCACCACCGTAAGCTTTATCATATCTGCTGCGGTATAAGGCGCTTTCAGGATTGATAGTGGGTGCCATTAGATCTCACATTAATGACATTAATAGGTGAGTCTCATATTAGATCACCTATTTTCGTATCAAGAGTATTAGCGATCTTGATGGTGTTTGCGAAACGTTTCCTAACCGCTTCGGAGAACCGAAGAGGATTCGGCTCCTGACCTCGTTATAATGGACTCTGCCTTCCCACGGAGACACAGAAGGGAATCCTTGATTGCAAATACTCAAAGCCCTGAGGCAGAGACCTTTATCGACTCCCGATTTAGATCTATTGCTGTGTGCGGAGTGATAATGGATGAAATCGTCCTATTGGTTGGCTTTCAATACACCAAAAAACAAAACAAAACAAAACAAAACAAAACAAAACAAAACACTATCACCCCGATGGATTATAATGTCGAGGAAAGTTATCTTCTGACATCCTTCTTCCTCTATACTAAACTGACTCGTGTCATGGACGGCATTCAGTCGCGCCATGATCTCCTGAGGGCGATAACAAGGGCGTCATCGATTGACCTAAGCATGATCTCCAGGGGACAATACCAAGGACGTCAGCTACGTAGGGCAGTCATGTCGAATGTCTGTCGACTATGTCCTATTATGCGGATGGCGAGCGACAGGTCATGAGGATCATGCGATTCGCCCGCTCTTGGCCAGCTTATAAAAATTATTACAAGCTTTGTCATAATGAACTCTGTTTGATGATGATTATAATAATGATAATGATTATAATAATGATAATCATAATAATAAGGATAATAATAAGGATAATTATAACGATGATAATAATAATAGTAATGATAATGATAATAATGATAATGATAATAATGATAATGATAATAATGATAATGATAATAATGATAATGATAATTAATGAGGATTGTAATAATGATAATGATAATGAAAATGTCCATAATGAAAAATAAAGATTATGATAGTAATGATAACAATAATGATGATAACGATGCTAATGATAATCATGGTGATCATAAAGGCAATAAAATTTATAATAACAACAATGATAAAGATGAATAATGAAAATAGTAATAATGATAATGATGATAATGATAGTAACAACAGAAGCAGCCATGATAGAAAATAAAAATAATAACACTAATTATGATAATCATGATCATAATGATGATAATAATAATAACGATGATGATAACACCACAGTAATGATAATGAAATTGGTAATAATGATAATGTGGAAAATAACGATGATGATAGCAATAATGATTGGAATAATATAAATCTTAATAACAATAATAACGATAATAGTATTGATGATAATGATGGTAATGATGATAATAATAATGATGATAATGAAAATAGCAATGTTGAGAATAGTAGCAATGACAATAATAATAGCAATGATGATAATGATAATAAAAATCATGATGATAAGAACAACGATAATGATGATAATGATAATCATAATGATAATGTTAATGATTACGATGATGATGATGAGGGTGATGACAGTAATGATAATAGTGATGGTAATGATGTTATGAATGATAATAGTATTAATTGTAACGAACATAATGATTATCATGATGGCAACATCAACAATAATAATGATTATAGTAATAGTAATTATTATAATAATGATTATAATAATATTGATAATGATTATGTTAATGATAACAATAGTAATAGCAAAGTTCACAACAATGTTGTTAGTAATAACAATAGTAATGAAAATAATGATAATAATGATAATGATAATAACGACATTAATAATAATATGAAAAGGAAAGATAGTGATAATAATAACAATGATAATAAAAATGATAATGATAATAGTAATCACAATAGTAATAACAATACCAATAACAGTAATGACATTCAAAAGAGTAATACAAACGAGGATAATAACATCAGCGAATGATACAGGAACATGCAAATGAATAAAGTTGAGTTTCACGATTCCAGTGACATAAGAATTAACTCCTTGGACATTGCTTCGGTCACTGAGGTTGTTAAAACATGAGACGCCAAATTTTGGGGTTGTGCATATGCTTAGTGTTGATGTATATATATATATGTATATATATATATATATATATATATATATATATATATATATATATATATATATATATATATATATATATATATATATATATATATATTTATTTATTTATTTATTTTTTATTTTTTTATTTTTTCTTAACAAGGAAATATGTTTTGTTCATTCAATCTAATTTGTAAATTCACTTTGCAGGTAAGGGATAATAATAAAAAAATGATTAAAAGGAAAATGAATCATTCATTTGCTTAATTGGAATGAAATAAAAAAGGTTTATAGAATGTTCTTTCTCTCTTTGTCCTATTCTTCCTCCCTATTTCCTTCCTTCACCCTCCCTTCCTCCTCCTTTTTATTTTACTCCCTTAATCATTTTTTTCCTCTTTCTCCCTCCCTACTTCCTTTTCCTGTGTTCCCCCTTCTTTTCCCCCATTCTTCCTTCTCCATCCCTTCCTTGCTCCTTTTCCCTTCATTCCTTTACCCTCTCCTTCCTTCATTCTTTCTGCTCCTTACCTTCCTCCCTTCTCCGCCCTCACTCCTTCTACCTCTTCTCTCTCTCATTTCTCCTTCTCCTTTCCTCCCTCTTTCCTTTCTCCTTCCCCTCTTTATCTCCTTCATCCTACTTATTTTCTTTCCCCTTCTCCCTTCCCTCTTCTCCCTCCCACTCGTCCTCCTTACCACTTTTATTCCAAGGGAAGATACACAGTCCAAAAAAGAGGTCCATTTAACCGAGTGACACATGCAAGTCATAAATTATCACGCGTTTGGAAGCAAATTCTGGCCAAGGTCTGAGGCGGAGTCGAGTCTTTCTTGGTCACAATCTTAGGAGAAAGGTCTAGTGTCAAGAGGAAAAAAAGGTCAGGTGTCAGGAGGGACAGTTCGAGTGTTAAGTGCTAAGTGGACAAAGATCGAGGGTCAAGATAAAAAGGTCAAATGATAAGTGCTGAAAGGTCAAGGACAAAGAGAGAAAGGTCAAGTGCCAAGTGGAGAAAGGTCAAATGCCAAGAGAGGAAGGTCAAGTGCTAAGAGAGAAAGGTCAAGTGCCAAGTGGAGAGAGGTCAAATGCCAAGAAATAAATATTAATTGCCAAAAGAGAAAGGTTAAGAGCCAAAAGAGAAAGGTCAAGTGCCAAGTGGAGAAAAGTCAAGGACAAATAGAGAAAGGTCAAGTAACAAGTGGAGAAAAGTCTAGGACAAATAGAGAAAGGTCAAGTAACAAGTGGAGAAAAGTCAAGGACAAACAGAGAAAGGTCAAGTGCCAAGAGAGAGGATAAGGTCAAATGTCAAGAGAAGAATGGTTAAGGATCAAGAGAAGAAAGGTCAAGGGATAAGAGAAGAAAGATCAAAGGTTAAGAGAAGAAAGGTCAAGGGATAAGAGAAGAAAGGTCAAGGTCAAGGGTCAAGGTAAAACATCAAGTGAAGAAAAAGGGCGCAAAGAAAAAACAGAATAGCGGTGATCAGAATGAGGATAATAATGATGATAGTAATGTTAAGAAATTATGATATTAATGATGATAGTAACGATGAATATGAAACGCATGATGGTGTTGATAATAATGATTAGAATAATGACAGATAATGAAGATAATGACAATAATTATGGCAATGATGATAATAATATCAACAAGAGTGATGATGATAATAATAATAACCATAGTAATAATATCAACAGTAGTCATAATGATAACAATGATAACAATAGTAACAACATAACATCATAACAACAACAACAACAAAAAGAATAAGAAAAAACAAATTTAGGAAGAGACCAAACAGTACAAATCATCAAGTGCGGCTTTTCATAACATTTCCAGGAATGGGAATGAGAATGGGAATGGCGTGGCAGTGGTGACTCGGTCTGCACACAGGGTCAGTGAGTGGCGTCGTTTATGGGGCGACCGCGAGCATCATTCTCCTGGTCGTCCTTTCATAAGCCTTTCTTGGGATTTGGGTCTTGGTGGCTTGGCTTGTGCTGGCTTTTATTATGTGTTTGTGTGCCTGTTTGGTCGAGAGTTTTATTTATTTTTTTATTTTTTTTATGATTATTTTTTTTTACTGTTTTTTTTGCATGTGTGTGTGTGTGCATGTTTATATGTGTTTATGTTTATTTGTGTGTATATATATATGTATATATATATATATATATATATATATATATATATATATATATATATATATATATATATATATGTGTGTGTGTGTGTGTGTGTGTGTGTGTGTGTGTGTGTGTGTGTGTGCGTGTTTGTATGTGTGTATGTGTATATATGTGTGTGTGTGTGTAAATGTGTGTGTGTGTGCTATGCGTTTTTTTAGAATAGGTATATGTACGGAGATCATCGAAGACCAACAAACAAAATTCGATTATTTTTGAT
>BOPN01007194.1:25000-27500 GCA_017312705.2 Penaeus japonicus | reverse complement strand
TGATTCATTCATACTATACATAGGGTGTTACTGCTGATAACATGTGTGAATGCAATTGTTGTTGTCCGCCTCGGATAACAGCTGCCATTTCTTGTGTTTATGACGTGGTCTTTTTCTCTGGCTTTTTGCTTATTTTTCTTCTTATTATAATCATCATTATCATAATTCTTATTCTTAAACTCATCATTATTATTATTACCAATTATTATTATTATTATTATTATTATTATTATTATCATTATTATTATTATTATTATCATTATTATTATCATTATTATCATCATTATCATTATCATTATTATATTATTACTATTATTATGATTAGTAGTAGTATCATGGTTATTATTATTATTATGTTGAGTAGTAGTAGTATCATTATTATTATTATCATTATTGTTATTATCATTATTATCGTTATTATTGCTATCATTGTTATTATTATCATTATTGTATTATTATTATTATTATTATTATTATTATCATTATTATCGTTATTATTGTTATCATTATTATTATTATCATTATTGTTATTATTATTATCATTATCATTATTGTTATTATTATTATTATCATTATTATTGTTATCTTTATCATTACCATTATTATCATTATCATTATTATCATTATAATATTTCTCTTTACATTTTTATTATCATTATAATATTTTTTTTTGCATTATTGTTATCATCGATATTATCATTATTATTATCATCATTATTATCATTATCTATTATTATTATCAACTTCATTATCATTATCAGTATTATTATTATCATCAGTATCATAATCAATATCATTATCATTATTACTATCATCATTAATGTCATCGCCATCACCATTATCCTTCTCATTCTTTTCATTATTGTCATCATTGTTATTATCATCATCATTATCATTTCATTACCTTTATCTTTTCATTATTATTGTCTTTTCTTTATCCGTTTCATCATTATGACCTTTATCATGATCATTATTGTTAATAATACTGTTACTATTATTGTTATTACTATTGCTATTTTCATCATTATTATTATCATTATCAATGTTGTTGTCATAAACATTGCTATCATTATTGTCATAATCATAAGTATCACTATCATTATTATCATCATCATTATTACTATTATGATGATGATTATTCTTGTTATCACTATCATCATCCTCATTGTTACCATTACTATCATTATTATGATCATTATTGTTATTGTCATTATTATCATCTTTATAACCATTATCATTGTCATTATTATTTTCATCATAATTATCCTCACTGATATATTTCATGTTATAACAATAATTATCTTTAGCATTGTTATTGCTATAATTATCTTTATCATTACTATTATCAATATTATCATTTTCATAACTATTGCTGCCATTATCATTGATAGCATTATTATCATCACCATCATTGTTATTCTGATTATAATCGTCATTATCATCATTAATATATCGACATCATTATCATCAACATCATCCTTATCATAATAATCCTAATCACCATCATTCTCATTCTCATAATAATCATCATTATCATAATCCTCCCTTCTTTCCCCTCCCTCCTCTTTCCCCCTCCCAACCCCATCCTCCCCTTCCCCATTCCCCCTCCCCCTTCCCCCCCCCACTGCCACTGCACATACAGACTCTCCGCTTCACCGTCTTAATGTAGAGTTTACTGCTGCAGACAAACCAGAGAAGCCCCGCTATATAAGCTTTATGACGTCACACACGCTATATATATGGTCCCTTATGGAGAAGATGGGTCTTTGTGTTTTTTTTGTATTTTTGTATTTTTTTTCATATCCATTTATGTGCTGTTAGTTCTCTATTATCAGATGGATGTAGAGAGGGGGAGGGAGTGAGTGAGTGAGGGAGGGAGGAAGAGTGGGAGGGAGGGAAAGAGAGGAAAAGAGAGAAAGGGAGAGAGAGGGACATAGGAAGAGAGAGAGGGAGTGAGAGAGAGAGAGAGAGAGAGAGAGAGAGAGAGAGAGAGAGAGAGAGAGAGAGAGAGAGAGAGAGAGAGAGAGAGAGAGAGAGAGAGAGAGAGAGAGAGAGAGAGAGAAAGAGTGAATAAGTGAAAGGGAGAAAATGAAAGAGAGAAAGAGAGAGAATTGGCGAGAAAGAGAGAGAAAGAGAGAGAGAGAGAGAAAGAGAGAGAGAGAGAGAGAGAGAGAGAGAGAGAGAGAGAGAGAGAGAGAGAGAGAGAGAGAGAGAGAGAGAGAGAGAGAGAGAGAGAGATAGATACAAAGCGAGCGAGCGAGTGAGAGAAAAAGAGATGGAAATAGAGAAATCTAGAAACAGAGAGAAAATAGATTGATTGATAGATGAAAAGTAGGAAGTTAAATCGATACACAGACAATGAGAGAAAAAAAATATAGGAATTAGCAAAAAAAAAAAAAAAAGATAGATAGAGATAGATGAATAGATAGATAGATGCATCGATAGATAGAGATATACAAAAAGAAAGAAAGAAAGAAAGAAAAGAAAGAAATAAAGAAGG
>BOPN01007193.1:17500-35000 GCA_017312705.2 Penaeus japonicus | reverse complement strand
AAGAAGCGGAAGGAGGTTGACGAGGAGATGGAGGGGGAAGAGAGTTGAAGGAGGAGGAGGAATGGGAAGGAGGATGACGAGGAGATGGAGAAGGAAGAGAGTAGAAGGAGGAAGAAAAAGAGATAAAGGAGAGGAAGATAGGGGGGATATAGGCAAAGGAGAAAGGACAAGAATGATGGGAGGAGGAGTAACTATAGGACAAATAAAAAGAGGAGAAAGGGTAAACAAAAAAAAGGACACACAGGAAGCGCACGAAAAAAAATATTCTAAAAGATAAATCAGAAGCTGCTGTGGTAATATGAATGTGTGTTTTTCCATGAATTGTACATGCTATATTTGGTTATATTAAGATATATCTGACTGACAACAGCGTACGTATCAGACCTTACTTGTTTTTGTATATTAATGAAGATGTGTGTGTGGGTTTGTGAGACGTAAATGAAAATTTATGAGTTTCTGTATTATGATTGGTTTGTTATTAGTTCAGAAATGTCGGTTATGCTTTGCGTTGAAAGATTTACTCTGTAACTAGACACATTGTCTTTTTATTTTGACTGATACATGAGCGCAAACAATTATAAGTACATCATTATATCGTAGATCATTACAAGAGGAAAAATAGCAAAAATGCCGTAGACCCGAATAAATGTTCCAAGTACGAGAAATGTCCGTGACGAACAGAATCACAGGATGTGCCCCGACGCTTATTTTTATCACAAAATATCTATCAAATGATGTTATTGATTGCATGTTTTGCTAACCCGTAACCTATTTCCCACTTCCTCTTTCATTTTAAGATTTATAACCAACAAATAAATATAAATGAGGTACAGACTCATATTTCACTCTACTTACTGCATCGTAAGTTGTCTTCGGGTGTTGGAGAGCGAGTGATGATGTATTGCGAAACGATTTCTTACCCACCGCAGAGACACATAAATCGATTCCCGTCCTCTTTACGTGTGGGAAGCGAAAACAAGTAGGAGAGGAAGAGAAGGAAATGATTTAGAAATAACGCGATGAAAAGGGAAAACACAGGAAGACATCCGCGAACATTCCAAAAGCCCGATGAATCTTCCCGGAAACCCCCGCAGGCACAACGGAACTCCGAACGCCAAGCACAAAACACCGCCGGAAGTTTGCCTCAGGTTCCGCGCCGTTCCTCCTCTGCCAGAGCCGCTCGCCTCGTCGCGTACTGTACTCGCCCCGAGGTTCTTTTCAGACGTCACAACTAACAGGAAAGCCATTCAGGTCTTTTCTCGTCAAGGAGGATTTGTCCGTCTCCGTGATATCTTGAAGCGCTCTTCCTTAGTCCTCGCGGGGCTTTACTCAACAGTTTCTTGTGGGACGCGAGAGGAAGGGGGTCGTAGAGTTTTAAAAGGCTCGAGGAAGTAGAGAAAAAAGAGGATGAGAGAGGAATGGAAAGGAATAGAAATAGAAGACGGTTCGTAAGGGAAAATGACTGACTAGACCAGGGGTGGCCATTTTTGTGAGATGTCATCCGCATACACTTTAGTTACCGTAATGCGATCAACCAGCCTAATATTCCCTTTTTTTGTTGTTAATATCATTGCATGATCACAATATAGTTCACGCCACTGGTTACAGACGCCCTCCTTCTGCAATGTTATCTGTTATCTCCTCATATACGGACCCGAGGTCAGAGAGAGAGAGAGAGAGAAAGATTGCTTGTTAATCGCTTGTGGCCAAAGGCTGGGCCCACAAGCAGACGTAATTTATTTCATTTTCGGTAGTAATGCATAGGACACATGAATCGCGCATGTGATCAATTGGTTGGCCACCCCTGGACTAGAGGATAGACCGATGAAAGAGGATACAAAAGGAGATATAAAAGCCATGAAGAACTGATAATAAACATTAAACAAGGGAAATACGCAAATTCAAAGGCGTACATTTGCTTCGATATAGATAAGTTGCCCCCATAACCGGAGACACCGAGAGAGAAGAGAAAGAGAGAGTGGGGTGTGGCGGGGAGGGGGGGGGGGGGGTAAGGGAGAAAGAGGGGATAAAGAGATATATATTTGGTAAGGAAAGTCTTTAACTGTAAGAAAATAAAATAAAAACTGATATGCGCAATTCACTCTTTCGAAGCCCTATACACAACAACAAACTAAAGTATGTAAAATGTTGAACTTGTTTAGTATAATTGTATGGAAAGGAAAAGAGAAAATGTTTTTGAATAAACAGGTGAATAAGATCTGTCTTTTACTTTATCATAGTTGTTGTTTTTCTGTAGTTACTGTTATCATGATTATCATTACCATTATCATAACATCACTGTCATCATAATAATCACCAATATATATATTTTTTATCATTATCATCATTGTCGTTATCATTATCATCATAAGAATTATCATAGTTATCATTATTGTTATTATTATCCTTATTGTTATTATAATTATTGTTATCATTATTACCATGATTATAATTATCATTATTATCATTATTGTTGTCATTATTGTTATCATTATTATTACCATTATCATTATTATTATCATCATCATTATTATTATTATCATTAATATTGTCATTATCATTATCACTATTATCGCTATCATTATTTTCATCATTATTGTTATGACTATCATTATTATTATAATCATCATTATTACTATCATTATTATTATCATTATTGTCATTATCATCATTTTTATAATTATCATCATTACTATCATCGTCATTATTGGCGTTATTATCATAACTGTCATCATTATCATCATCATTATCATCATCATTATCGTTATTGTTGTTATTATTGTAATCATTATCATTGTTATTATCATAATGATAATCACCATCATAAATATCATAATCCTTGTTATTATCATTATCATTATTATCTTCATTATTATCATAATTATTGCTATCACCGCTATCATTATTTTCATTGTTACTATTGCAACTATCATTATCATCTTTTATTATCATTATCACTGTTATTGTTGATATTGTGATCATTATTAAATCTTTTATAGAAATCATTATTATTTTCATCTTTACCATTATTTTTATTCTCGCTATCATTATTGTTATTATCAACAATACTATCATTACCATTATCATGGTTGTTGTTATTGTACTGTAATTATTGTCATCATTATCATTATCATCATTATTATCATCATCGCCAATTTTGTTATCACTATTATCATTATCATTATTATCTTTGTTATCATCATTGTTATCATTAATGATAATGACAGTTGTCCTTATCATTATCATCATAATTATCAACGTCATTATTTCTCTTACCACTGTTTCATCATTATTATTACTATTACTTTTACCATTATTATCGTTATCATTATGATGATGATCAATATCATTATCATCACTACTCCTAGTGATGATAGAATCATCATTATTAGTATGTTTGTTATTATCACTTTCATTATTATTATCATTGTTACTATCATTTATCATTATTATTACTACTTTCGTTAGTGTCATATCTGTCAATGTTATCATATACAGTCACTATAATTCTCACCATCGCCGCTGTTGCTGTCACTATCAGCCTTAACATTCCCAGAAGCATTAACATTATCCTGACTATCACATTCCTTCCTGCAATAAACAGTGCCATCGTAAATTCAAAAGTAAAAGTTTTGCCATGAGCAGCACGCTCTCCATGTTTACTATATTACTTCCTAAAGTTCGAAAAGTAAATGCGCTTTCATAATTTTCAGACGTAGATATAAAAATATACCTTGCGAGTACATTAAGTTGCTTAAGAAAAAAAAATACCAGTGCCATTAATCGAAATTTGATATGTGTGACAGAAAAAAGTAGTATTGAATTTTTATTTTTATCTTGTCAGGTCGAAGTTTTACTTCCATTGGAAAAAAGAAAGTGGGAAAAATGCACGCAATGAGAGAGCGGGAAAAAAAATCATTATTTTATTCCGGGCAGAAAATGTTTTTATGTTAAGGATAGTTCGCATGTAATGTTATAATTTCTCTTTGGGTGGAAATTGGGAACACGTTCTTTGAATTTATTTTTATACATTTCCGTGTTTGTCTGTTTGTTTTTTTGTTGTTGTTTTTTGTGAATCCTGCAGAATTTATTTTTACCCGAATCCTTTCAAAAGCAATGAAGTCAAATTGCCTCTGAAGATGAAGAGCCTGTAAAGTAGCGAAGTGTTTTTGTAAGCAGTTATATATGTGCATATATTTGCGTGTGTGTGTGTGGTTGTGCTTGCATGTGCATGTGAGTGTGTATGTATGCATTTTATCTTCTCAATACCATTATTTGAAAAGAGAAAAACAATCTCTCAGCCGCTGATTTCCCCTCCGTGGCATGCCCTTCCCCTCTATGCCAATGACTCTCCCTCTTGCCGAGTAATTATCGAACAGTCGGGATCAACAACATATGTGTCGCGGGAAAACAAACTGCACCATTTTTATGAAGCCACGAGAAGGTGAAATGATGAGACACAGAGCATGCCAAAGTATACATAAAAGGGTGTTTGGGATGTTTTTCAGTGCGCAAAACTTGCAATTTATATGTCGTTAACTTCTCACTGCAATTAACCCGTAGACATACTTCTTGCCTTGCTCAAATTTTATTGCCGGTTATATCCGAGTTATTTCTATTCCAGCTTGACATATTATGTTACAAAATCTGAAAGAGTGCGATAATATCCATAAGCTTATCGTGCAGTAAAGAAAAAATGTGAAGATAATGATATTGATCATATAATCATATTCACCGTAGAAGCATTCGCGATAAAAGTAGAACTCGAAAGGGAAAAAAGAAAAACGGTGAAGATATCCATTTCAACAGCATAAAAAAATGAAAAATAAAAAAAATACTATAATTCAGCCAACTCTAAACTAGCACTGAAAAAATAGAAAAATATCCACATTAACTTTGCCCAAAACGCAAGAATTTGCCAAAGTATTTCACACTCCCAAACAGAAACAAAAATACCAGGAGTAATTCACGTGCGCCGTATAACACCAGCTTTATTGGACAATCAAGTTTATTGTCAGCGTGTGCGTTGGATGGGGGGTATGGGGGAGGGGGATGAGGGGTTGATGATGAGGCTTAAACCGCAATATTGTGGCAGGACAAGCGGGGAAATGTGTGGACAAATAGGGAAACAGAAAAAGAGGGAGAGGGGCAAAAAAAAGAGAGACGGAGAAAGGGAGAGAGACAGAGACAGAGAGAAACAGACAGACAGAGACAGAGGCAGAGACAGAGAGAGAGACAGACAGAGACAGAGACAGAGACAGAGAGAGAGACAGACAGACAGAGAGAGAGAGGGAGAGAGAGAGAGAAAGAAAGCTAATGTGAGAGAGAAAGAAAAAAAAGAGAAAGCTAGTGAGAGAGAGAATGAGAGTAGCCGAGAAAGAGAGGGGGGGAGGGAGGGAGAGAGAGAGAGAGAGATAAGAGTGAGAGGGAGGGAGACCCTCGTATAGATAGATAGGGAAAGAGAGAGAGAATCGGGGGAGGGAATTGAGGGAGAAAGAGAGGAGAAATGAATATAAATCCATATAGAGAGAGGGCGGAGACAAAGATTGGCAAATAGACAAAGATTGAAAGAGAGAGTTGGAGAGAGAGATTTAGAGAGGGAGGATAGGTGAGGTGAAGGGGGAAGTTGGGAGGAGAGAAGTGGTAAATAAATGAGGGAGAAAGGGAACGAAGAGGAAGTAGAGACATGAAATGGAGAGAGGTAATGGGGAGGAGAGAATATGGAGAGGGAAGGGTAGATAAGGTTGAGCGAAGGGGGGAGAGGAAGAGAGAGATTTGGATACATAATACATATGTGTGTGTGTGTGGCTGCTGTTAGAGATTGGTGCACGAGAGAGCAGCTCAGCTCAAAGATGGCTCATCCTGTGATGGAAGTGGAGTATTTGCCTTATAGTTGCTACAGGACGTGGAGAGTGAGATACTGCAATCCACGTACTCCAACGAATGCTAATAATATCGCTCATGATGAAGAGCAGGGATGCCTTGCTAGCGTGACTGGTCCCACATGAAGTACACGATCCTAATTATCGACAGGGGTCTGACTTCGATCTCATTTGTCTTTTTCCCTTTTTCATGTCATTTCCTCTGAGTAAGATTAGCTCAATGTAGGATCCCTTCCCTAGTCATGCAACAATTCCTCGATGCGACTAAGTTTGCCGTTGTATGATTCCACCACAACCACCATAGTTGTTCTGGGAAAAATACTTCCGCAATATTTTGGTCACTTGATTCAGAGATTAAACGGGCTGCGACTGTCGCGAGTTTAGATGTGCAAGCATCATTCAGGATTAGTGAATAAATGTTCCCTGGCTCTACTGGATCTTTTATCCGTTCCTCACGAAGTTGCACAATGGTGTTGCTACTGTGGCCATTTTAGTTATAGAAATTCGTCCCGAAACGAGTTTATGAAAAGACCAGATAGAGTGTTATGACCATATCTGTAAATGTCTTCGTAAACATTTTCCTGGCCAAGAAAGTGTTGTACCTCCTACTTTTATCCTTGAATTTATATGGTGTAACAGGAGTAGCACATGACAGAAATTACTTATCTTTCGGATGTGATTATAAAGGTTCTGTACACCAGCCTTAACGCTGTAAATTCCACTATTCCCACACAGATACTGTATAGACCACAGGTCACTGACCAGAAACTCTTGGGTACAATTCTTTTAAAGTCCTCATAATTATTATCCTTGACTTAGCTGTTATTGAGTTCATTGTTATCAACAACTTCTTCAGTGTCCTCAAATATGTCGTCATTATTTATGTATAATTGGTTCACCATGATAGTTCATCAGTAGCCTGGAGTTGTCAAGGCCATTGTATGTGATAGAATATAATTGTTGAAAGAAATGTTTCAGTCATTAACAGTTTTGAAGAATCTTTTATAAAAATAAATGTGAACAATATTAGCACTTCCTTGTTTAGAGTCCCTACAGTACCTTTCTTGAACAGCCATACATTATATATGTCCTTTCTGTTACAGCCTTTCTCCAGTTTTTTTTCTGTAATTTGTATAAAACCAATGAGTCAAGGTAATAGCTAGAGGTGTATGACTGGGATCGCAAAAAATAGGTTGAGAAACACTACCGAATGGCTGAAAAATAGTGAGTGAGTGTATGTGTGTGTGTGTGTGTGTGTGTGTGTGTGTGTGTAAGTGTGTGTGTGTGTGTGTGTGAGAGAGAGTGTGAGTGTGAGTGTGATTGTGAGTGTGAGTGTGTGTGTGTGTGTGAGTGTGTGTGTGTGTGTGTGTGTGTGTGAGTGTGAGTGTGCGTGTGTGAGTGTGAGTGTGAGTGTGCGTGTGTGAGTGTGTGTGTGAGTGTGGGTGTGCGTGTGCGTGTGTGAGTGTGAGTGTGTGTGTGTGAGTGTGAGTGTGCGTGTGTGAGTGTGAGTGTGTGTGTGTGTGAGTGTGAGTGTGCGTGTGTGTGTGTGAGTGAGTGTGTGTGTGTGTGTGTGTGAGTGTGAGTGTGCGTGTGTGAGTGTGTGTGTGTGTGTGTGTGTGTGTGTGTGTGTGTGTGTGTGAGTGTGTGAGTGTGCGTGTGTGAGTGTGAGTGTGTGTGTGTGTTTCTAGAGCGTGTTTTACTGACATTGTAAAAGTATAAATACCTTTAGTTGAGAATAGTAGCAATACTATTAATCAACAAAGGACAATGGGGGCTTTGGTACTGTGACGCAATCCTACAGAGTAAAATATGAAAACAGTCCACTTGTGATGTAGCTGCCAACTGGTGTGAATTGAGAAATGTGAAATCAGTGAAAAGAGAAGGGATCTTTAACACTGTGATAAAATAAGAGAAATAGAAAGTTGTGTATATGGAACGTGCTTGTAGACTGGTAGTTGTAAAAAGCCAGTATCTTGTATCATGTATAGTGAACTCAGGCATTGTGTTTTTCTATTTTATATAAAATATAAATCACATCACACCCTTCTTAATGTTTCGTTTATTCATTGCAATTAATACTTTCGTATAACTTAATTGAGAAATTAGCTGTATCGATGTGCAGTGTGATTCTTTAAGAAATTTAAACAGATAGCATCAAAGGAATTCGCGAATCTTCTACAGAACAGAAATGGGGACCTATTCTCATAATTCAACGTTTGTTAATTTGGAATCAGTAACTTCATCATCTTTCATCGCTTTTTGTTCATGTATAGGTCGTTCAGATCTTAATTATACTTTTTATATTGATGCAAAATATACTGTACAACAATTATTTGATTTCATCAACACATTTCCATGTGTTTTATCTTTTCTTGTAAAACATACATAATCATTGAGCCTACCAAGGCATTTATTTGTCTCCAACTGACATTTCAATATGAAACATCATTCTGTACATGCCAAGTGTCATAATCATTAAAAACTACTGAAATCCATGGTGACGTCATGCCTCCGCCCGACTCTCGATCCGCATTCATCGCTAGACGAACGAGTAAAGCATGTAAACATTGGCTTCACGTGAATCCATTCGGGAAAACCTCTCAAAAGTAAAGCACGACACCTCTCTTGAAACTTACAAGTAAAGCAGAGGATTTAAGAATTTGGGTAAGTGTGAAAATTAAAAGATTCAAATTAATCAGGTAACGGTAATCAGTAGTGCTTACGTTCTTTGTCACTTTGTCAATGGTTCATTTGTTATTTTGTTCTCTATTTTCACATTTCCTTAGAGTGCCAAACCTGAGCAAGTACTACAGCAACGCCGTCATTGTAACTGCTTCCACCACACTGGCAGGGCCTTTCAACACTCGTAGCCAAATGGAGTGTATTTTATCAGAAATCACTTGACTCTTACCCTTATTTATGATGGATGTTATAAAATTATTTAGTAAAGTCTTTGAGCACTGTTGTGGCGTACTTCCTGTTCCAGCTTTGATTGGTTCTTTACCTGACAAGAAATTGTGAGGAAGATCTACAAGGTGTATTTTGACAAAATATTTATGGTGGGGGTTTGGTGACCATTGCTGGCGCATGAAGTGCAGCGGCCATGGCAATACTTAATTGTAGGCTTATCTGTATGGTATTAGTCAGGAATAAAAATGCATCAAACAATCAACGTGCTGTCTGTGCAATGCAGTTCTGTAAAGGCAATTAATTTTTCACCTTGTATTCCATGGTAAGTTAGAGCTTGGACTCCTTGCTTGATGATAAATTCCCAGGCAGGTCAATAAACTGTATTTTGCCAGGATATACACGGAGGCCTGCTAGGCAATCCATGGCAATTACTTTCATTACAGTAGACACCTCAAATATTAGTATGAAGAAATTGGAACAGTTGAAAGAATGTACATATTAATATGTTTATTTACCTATATTCACATAAATTATATATGAGCTATAATTTCAAGAATATTCATAGAAAAATAATCTGCATCAGAAAAACAACAGTACAGCTGCTGATACTTGTTTATAAATTATATTCTGACATTTGGTATTCCAGTATATTTAAAGCCACGGTATGTGTCATCTGCATAAGTGTAAGTTGTGTATCTACTATTGCTTTTTGTGTGTGTGTGTGTGTGTCTGTGTGTCTGTGTGTCTGTGTGTCTGTGTGTCTGTGTGTCTGTGTGTGTGTGTGTGTGTGTGTGTGTGTGTGTGTATGTATGTGTGTGTGTGTGTGTATGTGTATGTGTATGTGTATGTGTATGTGTATGTGTATGTGTATGTGTATGTGTATGTGTATGTGTGTGTGTGTGCGTGCGTGCGTGCGTGCGTGCGTGCGTGCGTGCGTGCGTGCGTGCGTGCGTGCGTGCGTGCGTGCGTGTGTGTGTGTGTGTGTGTTTGTGTCCCACACCACTACCACAGACTCCATATCCCAAATACACCCAGAAGCCACGCCCCTCTTCCCTTACTAAGAAGCTGATTCATGTACCGGAGTGTGTTCTAAGTTTGGTTTTATATGTTTCTTTTGAGTTTATATCTCCCAGAAACAAAGAAATTATATTTAGGATTCATTTGAAAAAAATATTGTCATAAAGCCTCTGTGTTTGTTTACCAAACTGTTTGTAGTGACCCATCTCTCAAAACCATGCAATAACTGATTTGTGAAAGCTGTTGATGTGCAATGAATTGTTAATTAGAAACTCATTTCACTAGAATGATGCCTTTTCTATTTACAGTTAAAATATGATGTAGTTTCAAGTGAAACTTAAATACTGGGGCAGGGTGTGTGAGCAGCGTCTCATATGTAATACATCATCATATGCATTACAGCATTGATCAGACTAGCTAGATCACATCTTATTACATGGAATCCAATTCTGTTCTCTTGAGAATTTCATTCTTTCTTTCTTTCTTTTTTCTTTCTTTTACTATTCAAAAAGTATAAAGGTGATATGTTTGATATTTTTGTTTTAAATTATTTTTTGATACATTAGATAGATATGAAGACAAGTACTAACAATGTAGAATGAGTAAAGAGGCTATAGTTAACATGAATACTAGTATAATTGATATTTGTTTACCTGTAAATTTTATCATGGAACCAAATATGAATTGAAATAGTTGTACAGATATTACCTTATTATTTTGAAATCGTATATCATATACTATTCAAGGTTACTAAAAAATGGGATATACGCTGTCATTTATTATATTTTATTTTGTTTAATAATTATTTACCTTATTACTATATAGTTGTCATCCTTTTTTTCCACCTCTTTTTCCAGTGAAACAAAATCACAAGAAAATTAAACAGCAATGTTGACACCAAAATTTGAGGTGAAACAAGATGAAAAGCATATCATCGTTACAGTGTTTGCTCCTTATGCAAGAATTTCTGACTCTGAAATCAATATTGACGAAGATACATTCACATTTTATTCCTCTCCTTATTATCTAAGGTAAGTACAGGCCTTATCATGCTGTTATTGTTTTATTGATATGTATCATTAAGGAGGAACATAGTCAGCAATTTTCTTGACCTGTTTATTGCCTCAAAATGTTTGTAGTTCTTTTTTTATTGTATCAGTTTAAGATATGACACTACCTTAATTAAGTCCCTCAATTTAGGAGTATTTTTTAATAATTTCATTTTCCTTGTTAGATCTACTTTATAGATCAGCATTTTTATAAAGAAAACTTAAAGGTTTGAAAGGTTTACTTTGATTGAACAAACCAAATTGCAAAGCTTCTATTTTAGTAAGCTTGGAAATTTTTAAAAGAGAAAATCTTGGAAACTCCACCTAAAAAGATATTTATTTTGAAAAATGGTAATGATAATTGGGATACAATTTTCATTATAATCATTATAAAGAGATGCATATGTAGACCTTTTTAATGTCCAACTAAATGAATGGTTTATTGGCAGTATTTCGTAATTTATTCACTTGTGGGATTGATATAAAGAAAATCTACGATTTAATTGTTTTTCAGACTCACCTTCTCAGGAAAACTAACTGATAGTGAATTGGAGAGATACTCAGCCAAGTTCGATGCCGACCTCGGAGCTTTCGTGATTCAGTGTGAGAAGCAAGTCCCAGGGGAGCATTTCACTAACCTTGATATGCTAACCACCCTGTTGGCACCTCAAGGAGCATCAAGTATTAAGAAACCTCTTATTGAAGTTGTTGGAGGTAAGTTTTCTCTTTTTCTGTGACTGCTTTGGTGTCTCTCTGTGTCTATCTATCTATTGATCTACCTCTGTGTCTATCAGTCTCTGTCTGTCTGTATGTCTCTCTCTATTTTTATCTCTGTCTGTCCTTCTGCCTCTCTGCCTGTATCCGTTTCTCTTTATCCACCTCTTTCACTATCTTCTCTTTCTCATTTTATCTTTCTTTCTCTCTTTCTATCTCTCTTTCTTTCTCTCTTTCTATCTCTCTTTCTCTACCTCTATACCCATCAATCACAGTCACCACCTGAGCTTTAGATAAAAAAAAGTGTAACATTTCTGATGCTTTCGAGTCGAGCACCTCCCACGATAGAGCTCGGTTGCCGGTTCATAATATTGCTCATTTTCGTGGTGAGAAGCGAGCGGGCAAACGGGTATTTATCTTTCTTTTAGCTTTGCCTGTCTCTATGTGTTTATTTGTTTTTTGTTTGTTCCTCAATTTAGCTATGTGTGTTGATCTATCTTTCTATCTATGCACTTTTCTTTCTCTCTCTCTCTCTCTCTCTCTCTCTCTCTCTCTCTCTCTCTCTCTCTCTCTCTCTCTCTCTCTCTCTCTCTCTCTCTCTCTCTCTCTCTTTCTCTCTCTCTCTCTCTCTCTCTCTCTCTCTCTCTCTCTCTCTCTCTCTCTCTCTCTCTCTCTCTCTCTCTCTCTCTCTCTCTCTCTCTCTCTCTCTCTCTCTTTTTCTCTCTCTTTCTCTCTCCCTCTTTCTCTTTCTCTCTCCCTCTTTCTCTTTCTCTCTCCCACTTTCTCTTTCTTTCTCTCTCTCTCTCTCTCTCCCTCTTTCTCTCTCTCTCTCTCTCTCTCTCTCTCTCTCTCTCTCTCTCTCTCTCTCTCGCTCTCTCTCTCTCTCTTATTTTCTGTCTGGCAACATCATCATTAATCTGGATAGTCTGTCTTACTGTAATTTACAGTTGCCACAAAAGAAATATTCACCCCCAAGAAGGCATGGAATTAGCATATTTGACAGAATAATCCTGGTCCATCATAACCTTTATTTCCAATATTGCACACTTCATCTGGTCAGTGTTAACTGGCTATTTCTCTGCTACCATATCTTTTATTTTTTTCCGATAAAAAGGCTAGATAGGTTTCAGGTCAGGAGAATTCCCTGGCCACTCTCACATGATAATAAAGTTTTTGATGGCCATTCTGCCACATTCTTTGCCTTCTGATCAATAACACAATGGCACATAGAGATTCGTGCTAAAATAGGAAGATCGCTTGAACCTTATTGAAATAATAGCTTTACAATTTGATTAGTCAAATAAAATATAAAATGTTTAAATACTGTGCACCATTCACTTTTTTAACAAAGGGAAGAGATTGTAACCATGATCTGCCTGTATTCAATTGTAAGATGTACAGTGATCATTCTTTCACTTACAAGGTGGGTTTTTTTTACACCCTTATACTCATACTCTGTCTTACACAATTTGTGACACATGCTTGGCCTTAGAAATATTGAGAGATTGAAAGAATTGATAAATTATCAAGAGAATATCCAGCAAGCACTGGTGCTTAGTATCATTGCTGAATTCTAAAAGTGCTAATTGGTAGTAAATGATGAAGCTACAGAAATTAGAATTAGACACTTAATTTATTTGGAATGGTCTGATATTTATTAGACCTGTTATTTAAAATGGTATCATATGTCAACAGGTGAAAATAATGGAACAGGAGATGATGAGGAGGAAGAAAATGATTTTGACTGGTTTCTTGAGCAGAAGCTCCCTGATGAGAATGTGGTTACAGCAGGACACAAGTATGGTTTTGCCAACAAAGACACAGGGGTCTTTACCGCACTCCAGGTGAGTTGAAAATGTTTCCTAGATTGTCTTATTTGTCCAAAGACAGTATTAATTATTTACTTATAGACTCTTTTATGTTAACATGCATTTTTTTCTCATTTTAACCTCATACTATTCTTTCCCATAGGGTAAGTAGAAAACTGTATGTTATATATACATGATAAAGAAAGGCATAGATGAAAAAGAATATGCAAAATACATAATTAAATACTTTCCATCCTGGAATTATTAACCCCTAAATTTTGAACCACCTCCATCCTCTAGTATTGTTTGTCATCTCTTACCAGTCTCAAGGCTGTGTGTCTCTGATTGGCTTCCTCTCCCACTCAATCTTCCATTATACTCCATTCTATTAGAAACTAGTACACTCACCATCCCATCCCCTGCCTCCTTTCCAAGACCCCTCCTCTCCCTGATTACGATCAGCTCCTGGCCTGGCAAAGTTACTCACTGGATTGTTTTGTTTTTCACTGTGATATGTTTTTTAACCCACTCACGCCGGATGACGTGCTGACACGTTTCGTGGTTTTCGCGTCCGACGCCGCCGCCGATATATCTGGCCAAGGCCGGCGCTCGGCGTGAGCGAGCGGGCAGCCCAGGCTCGCGGCCCGTGCGCCCGAGAATCTCGAAGCGTTCGGATGATGCGTTCGAAAACCTCGGTATAGCGATCGTGCAAAGCCGGAATGGCCCCGGCGTGAATGGGTTAAATACACATAAATATGTGAGAAATACTTGTTTATTTGTTTGAGTATTTTATGATGAATGTACCTTTTATTGCTTTATACTTGTTTTAACCCCTTTGCGCCAGTTGACGTCCAATCACATGGTCAAAAAATATCCCCAGACCCGTATGACGTCCTGAGACATGAATTTTCTTGCCGAGTTCCAGGAGGGGCAGTTGTGACGTGCTGAAACGTCAGGAATAGAGCGCTAGATTGTTCTTAGATATAATCATTTTACATAATTTCTTAGACTCTGTTGCTTTAGTTTAAATGTTTGAGTGTCATAAAATGAGATATAACCTAAAAAAAAAAAAATGGTGTCACAGAAAATTACATGATATTGCTGACATCATGGTAATTTCTGCTTCTTGATTAGTTGAATAAAAATATCTGAGTTGAAAAACTATTGCAAAATCAAATGTGGTTGACCTAGAAATAAAATAAAGTAAGAAATTGCTAATGTAATACTACTAATTTGTTGATTACCCGTGATATCACGTCATGTCACATCACAAGGTACATTTACATAATCATATGTACATGTATGATTATTTATATTGTTCTTTTCATTTTAATTTTTAAAAATTAGTATAAAACATGTTTTTTGATGCCCCACTGAGAGATTGCTTCTACTTTCCATTGGTATTTTCAAATAGGAGTGATGAATAGAGGCAAAGTTCAATAAAATAAAACTAGAAAGTCATTATTGTAACATGATTTTCAACTAAAATAACTCCTCTGAACATGGCAATATTTTTACATGCCTTTACGTTATAGACATTCATGAAAAGCATAAGATTAGGGTGGGTGAAAAACACACGTGAGAGGTTTAGCGTGGCCCCGCGCAGCGAGAAGACACCCCGGCACGAATCTTCGCGCACTTGTTATTTTCCTAGCGTAAGCAGGAGTAGGCGAAAATATGTCCCGTTGTGAATGGGTAGTGTTTTTCTCTTTTTTTTTTTCATTTGGAAAAGGTAACTTTTTCAACCTTGAAGTTGCACCGGTCAGTAATTATTTGACATACCAGCACGAGACATGCATTTTCTGCTTTGCAGGCTTAAGCTCCTCATATCTTGGCTCTGGTCATGGTAAATTGGCATGGTATGCAGCTGGGGGACAAGGATTGACTTTAGAATTGCAGTCTTTTGGGGTTAATTCTGATTCATATCTTTCTTCAACATTTGGTATAGTCAATTTTTATCCCCACATTCACACTATTGTTCCGGGATATTTGTTTTCTTATTAGTTTGATACATTCATTGAGGTGTTAGTTGTGTAAAAAAAAATCACAGTATGAAAGTTAGTTTTTAATTTTGTACTACAGAAAAAAAGGTCATGTAAGACTCACAAATAGACTCTACTTTATTAACCAATTTGTGCTGGATGACGTCATATCTTGTCATGGGTATATTTTGCTCCCACCAGATTACATCCTATCACATCATGATCTCTGCCTGAAAACATATGTTTTACATCATATGTATATAATCACAGGAGTTCCATTTGTATAGATTCATTTTTATTTAATAATGTAAACAAATGCAAAAACCCATTATCACCCAGATGAATGGAGCGGGTGAAAAACATAGTGCCAGGAGAAATTTCGCACTTAGTCACTCTATGTATGCAATAATTATCAAAGAAAAAACATTTTTTAAAAGAAGCCTTATGTATGACCTTTCACCATAAAATGGATCAAAAAGCATAACTGAGTAATTTTCAGATAATGGTAAATGTAGTATAGCATCACACAATAAAACATTAAACACATTAAACTTTCAGGTATCTTATTATCTTTACTGCTGGAAAACATTAAACCATTGGTGATAGCTCATGCCGTATCATGCCAGTGACATAGCTAATGAATTATTTGACAAAATACATAATACTGACAAAGAACTTGCAAGTTGATTCTCTTTATGAGATGTATAAGTGCATCATAGTCACAATTTTTTTTATGCCATCAGTGCTTTTGGGTTATGGGTATTTATTATTACCCTAGTAGTTTTAAACAATTATTATCTGTGAAAATGATTGCCAGGATTGCACATCCCTTACCAAAGGTATTTATAATTATATCCTTCATACCCTTCCTTGAATTGGTTGGGAAAAAAAGGCATGTAAAGGGGTGTACAGCAGATCTAAATCACATTAGCCTTGCCCTAACCATGGCTCCTAAGCACTCTCAGATACTTTTCAGCCAATGTCAACAAATCTAACAAGAAATTGGGAGAGGAACAATCCTGGCACACCATCATTTGTCTAGAAGCAGAACATCCCTAGTATTAAGTATTATCATAGTTGAAAATGAGTTACGTACTTCTCTTCTGCAAATATCCCTCTACCTAGTGCGTGTTTACTGAGTGATTGCCACAAAATGGTTTAAAATTCTTCAAAAGGCATGTAAGTTTCATGCTTTCATCCATCACCTGTTGCCAGGCTCACAGCTTAGGGACAGAAAGTGCTAAACATGCTAAACACTTTACAATGCTTGTAATTCTCTTTTTTTTTCTCTCTTATTCCTCCAGAGTGAGTTGAAGGGTGTCATTGATGTATCAGACCCAGACAACAAATCAGCAGTTGCTCGAAGGAAGGAACGCATTGACTGTGAGCGAGGTGTTTTTGATGAGGACCACTATCTTGCGGACTATTTCGAGATGGATACTGTCAGAGAATATCTAGAGTTTATACCTGAATTTTATAGCATAACCTCAGATGAAGGTAGGCAATAAGTGTACAGGATATGTTTTCCTTCTCTTGAAGATTACTCTTTCCTTGATTTTGGTAAATCAATATCTTCATTTTCTCATCTTTTTTAAAGTACTAAGATAAATTTTCTTTTTAGTTATTTTTTAATTGTAATGAGCTAAAATAATTGCTTTGTTGAATATTGTATACACTATAGATACCTTTCTAAAAAGGCTGTTTGGCTAGGATTCCATGTACAGTGTGGTAGATTAGCAAGCTCAGAAGTTGCATATTAAGAAAATAGGCAAAACTCCCAACAAGATCCCAAGATGTGATAAGCTAACCATCTGCAACATGCAATTTCAACATTGTATCTCAAAATATACATTCTGAGAACAGTGTCGCCATTTTGGCATCATTTTTGTTGTTACTGTTGTTGGTATTACCTGATCTTGGCATCACACCAGGTGTTGGCTCAGCCCTAGACCACCTCCCAGCTTGAACCAGCCCACTAGCATAGAAGTATTGTCTAATGAGATTCATTATGTTATTTATGAATTCTAAGATGTCCCAATAGTTTATAGGCAATTTATGATATATATACATATATATATATCTTTCTCATGTTCACATATTATATCCCGCTCTCTTCTCACATGGTATGAAAAGGATTA
>BOPN01007192.1:52560-60197 GCA_017312705.2 Penaeus japonicus | reverse complement strand
GGCGGGGAAATATTGAGAGAAATGTATGTGTGGATATGCATATGTATATATATATATATAAATATATATATATATGTGTGTGTGTGTGTGTGTGTGTGTGTGTGTGTGTGTGTGTGTGTGTGTGTGTGTGTGTGTGTGTGTGTGTGTGTGTGTGTGTATATTATTCTTTTATATACACACATACATACATATATAAACACATAATTATACACAATCATGTATACTAAGTGGGTGAGTGCATGCGTGCTTGTGTGCATGTGCATGCGTGCATATTGGTTACGTGAGTGTAAGGGCTTTTAAAGTGTGTGATTATATATTTCCATACAATGTTATGATCACATGCAACTACAACCAATTTGATGTTATCAAATTGGAAAACATGCTAAAATAATCGGGGAATGGAGGTTGGTCTACATAAGTTTCCACTAAAATGTATCAAATAATTGTATTTTAAGGTAACTGATAGCTCATAGTTCATCTATATAATGTGAGCCACAGTTTTGTTTTTAGGTGGGATTTATGGTAATAATCGACAGGAATAAAGTTTTCACATTATGTTCATGGAAAGCAATGTATACATAATGATTTCTTCATTGTATTATGTTATACAACTATCATATGAAAAGATGATTGACTGTAAATGTTCACTCAAAAATCATTTTTTTTAGAATATAGATTACCAAGAAGCCATTTAGTGTTACTGGTGAGGGAAAGGTGTATTTCCTCGATTCTGAATTTCACAATAAATATTTCTAATGTCTTTACATCGAAGATATAGTATGTGTTTATCATATCTATAGTGAGAGTGAAGACGCCTTTATATTGCATTATCGATCAGCTCAGGAGAGTTGGGTCTAGGATGATTGTATGTAGTATGGATGTACTTAAGCAGGGATTTTTTAAACATGGATGTAATCCAATTTAGAGGACAATATAAGCCACTAGGGCCAGCCTTGAAGTTGAGCAAATGATGAGTGTATACTTGCAAATTTAAAACTTAGATTTCACATTACATTTTCCTAGGTATATTTTGTTTTCTGGCACTATCTATGAAGAGACTATTTGATTATTGAGAATTATCTGCCATATCAAGAGATATATAAAAATGAGAGTGAATATTTTCACAATACAAGAGATCTAAGACTAATTAAGTCTACCTGAACCACTGCTTATTCTAATGGAAATTTCACAGTCAGTCATTTACATCTTTTGCTATTTACCATCATTTATACTTTCTTCTAGATTTTTACAGATGTATCATGTAATCATTTAGGCACACAGTTCTTAAAATCAAAGCAGTTCAAGTCTAAAAATCTATTATCTAAATATTTTTTACCGTGCTACCAAGTTCTCTACAAATTGTCTATGATCTACTCTACATATGGTAGTTTGAAAAATTGTGTCCTATTATGAAATACTTTTTCAAATGTTAATGATTCAACAACTTCAGTGCTTCTTTCATTAGTGATTTCATTTTCTATTACTCAAGCAATGGCTGCAACCCCTTGACCTCTGATGTATTGTAGAATGATGCTTAAAAGTTCTATAAGTAATCAAATGAAAATGTTTCAAGCACAAAAATAAATATCTAGTTTACATGTTTTTTTTCACATACAAAAACAATTCATTAATCAAGTTTAACACACATTCATATTAGTCAAATAAAGCCCCTTCTTTCCCTCATTTACACAGCAATATCTGAAATATCCCTTTACATATTTTCAGTTATTAGTTTTAATACATGGAAGGTCTGGGCAAGGATTTAAGAATTCATATTTGTGTAATCCTCCACTTGGAATAAATGTGCAACTTTTTTTTTCTTTTTACATTACTTAACACATTAAATATCTTCTACTTAATTTATGAACACAAATATTCCATTTCATTTTATCTTGATAATGCATGTTCTACTGTGTTACCGAGAACTTATTAGTTGTCATACCATCTCAATTTTCTCTAAAATTATTTATATGTTACTTTTTTCAAAGCTGACAACAGTATTATTAGAAATACTAAATTCCATCATATTTCCAATCAGATATATTCTCAAACATTAATCCACAGAACTGAATATACAACTTTTTGAAAGTATGGGTGCACTCCTATCAAATGAATATTCATACCATCCTAAATAAATACATTATAACAAAATCCTTCAAATTCTGTAAAAAAAAAATCTTCTCTTAACCCATTGCCAATGGGTGATAGATTTGCTTAACCAGGCTCCAGGATGGATTTTATTTCAGAGTGAGGCAGCCTCAATAACATACCTTGACTTTTCTCACTCCCTTTTAGTCACTCATTGTAGAGGTAGAGCCATTTTTGTTGTGTGTTTTTTACTGTATTTAGAGACTAATTTGTCATATCACAAGCTTTGTCAATTCCACAGTTGACTAAAATTGTAGTTCAGGGTCCATATCAACTAATTTTCTTCTTTTTACTCAATGTGATACAAGTATTGCTGTTTTATAGAACAAAAAGCAATTTTATTTTTTCGTATTTGTGTGCTGTCATTAACATACGAAACGCAACCATCCACAATAAAGATAACATGAAGAGGTAGGAAAGAGGAAGGAAACTTGGTGCTTATGACTGAGTGCCACAGTAAAAGGAATCCCCATTGGCACAGGGGCATATTGTAGACATTGGTTAAGGTTTGAGTTGCTTTCCTCCTCTCTTCCTGCTTGCACATACTTCACCAGCGGTACTTTAGAGCAAGAGGTTAACAACTTGCTATGTGCCATCCCTCTATAAAGATAGTGCTTGGTAGAGACCGTAGACAGGTGCCATTCAAGGCTCTCAATCCTGCTGGTGCTAGAAGAAAGTGGTGCCATCTAGGTTTTGGATGTTAGGAGAAACCCATTTTGTTTAATATTATGGCAGTTATAATAACTTTGACAGCAATTGTCACCAACACTCACTCATTAGTCATAGCACATTAATAAAATGATCCAAAATCCCCAAACGTCATGATGCCTGTTGTTGGGCCAGAGCTCCAGTGTCATGTACTACAAAAAAACACATCGCCCATCATTAACGGGTTTAACATGACAAAGCACCTTTATTACATTGAGCAATAATTCTGTTTGAAGATTATTATTTTTTCACAGGACAACTGATCTTACATGGTGGAAGAATAATATTAAGCCACAAAGGATGCATTTGGCCAATATTAATCTATTACATAATATTGAAATACAAAGCACATTGTGAGCCTGTCCTACATGCAAAAATATATTACATGTATGAATATGACTGCATTAACAGTATCCTTTTTCTTCCTTTTTTTCTTCCACCATATTGTAAAGGACTTATTCTAAAATAAAACATGAGAATTTTGAAAACATGACCTTGAAATTAGATAATACATGGGGCAATAAATAAAAGAACATATACCAACTCTTAAAATAAATTTACTGAATCAATTGTACATTCTTTACATCTTTACATCTGCAGCACTGCATCCTTTTCCTCCAGCTTATTCCTCTGCAAATTAAAAAATATATATAGTACTCAAGAAAAGACATAAAAAAAGAATATTCACGTTCCCAATGCAACATATGAAATTACCTTATCAATTCATCATAAGCAAGAAATACACAACCATGAAAATTAATACTGGCCATTTGAATAATGCCAAGATTAAATTCAAGCTAATTCTATCATTAGAAGTTTAATTCCATCACAAAAATATTTTAAATAATATAAATACTTAGTCCTTTCTTTATATTCTAATAATACTAAATAAACAGTTTTTATTTTCAAGACCATTCAAAATTAAATTATAATACCTATGAAAGGGCCAAACCATAGAAACTGGCAAAAAAAAAGCAAAACAAAAAAACACACTTCTTAACTAATCATGCAATATTCCTCTGTATTCTAATTTAATTTACATACTCAAAAAGTATTATTTGGGACTTTCATATATCAAAAGGAAATTTCTTTTTTAATCCAAAGCTAGTAAAAACACAGCTGCATAGTGAAATTAATGCAATGAACTGCTTTTTCAAAGAATATAACTTCTTCCCTAAATATTAAACAAATATGTTATATCCTTAATATGAAAAGATTTTTTGTCCTACTAAAACAATGTTCAGAATTTTACCCTTATAAAATGCATGAATTATATCTAAATTTGTCACTCCTTAGGCCTGCTGCTAAATGACTATTCTTTTTTCTGTTAACACTTTGTTAAACAGAAAAATTGTACTTAAGAAAACAAAAAAAAATAGATGAGCACAATCCTGTTGAATGAACCACTTGATATTTTTTATAACTCACATTCAAACAAACAAAAACAAAATAACTAGATATGGGGGAAGCATGGTAAGGATGTAGTATGGTTATTATCCAATTATACAAAAAAAGCAAGCAAGCAAGCAAATATGGGGTGGGACGGTTTCAAGAATTTAGATCTAGGACAACTGGCTTCTGGGTCAAACAAGATCAAAAGGGGAAAACAAATACTACCTTCCCACTTCACGTGTGATGAGTTGCAATAGGAGGCACATGGCCAGGCTAACCTATTTCTCTTTAAAAAGTAAAAGATGATAAAATAATTTAGTACTACATTGCATGCTTCAATAGATTGTTATTTTAGCTACATCTACTACACAAGTTACTGCCAAACATGATTCTCTATGGTTATACTAATGTAAATCTTATGATGCATTAACAAAATAAGTGAATGAGGAATACACAATGAATTAAGTGCACTTCACATTTGTTAACTTATCTAACACATACTAAACATCGACCCCTGGAAAGAAGAGTACACAGACACTAGATTTATTAAAATGGACCACTAGATTAAACAACAGAGTCTACAGCTACATTACAAATCAGCTCTTGGATATATCATGAAAAATACTTACTGACGGCTTTGCCATCCTTCCAGTGAGTGATCTTAATTGCTGAGCCTTCACGCTTGACAGCTTCAGACTTCAAGGGCTCCTTCAGTGCCTGTCTCACAGCCCTGGCTGCAATAGCAGAGTACTGGATGTAGCTGAAAAACAAAAGTATATATATTATACAATGATTATGAACAAAGATTTATGCCATACGGGTATCCAAGATGATACAATAGAATGTGCATCTATGCGCACATAAATATTTGTGTATTTCAATGAAACTCCTTGCATGATCTTTGTAAGCGGGAATTAACATTAAATGTTTTGATTAATCTCATTCAAATGCTTTCCATACCTATCTCTTGATAAACATTTACATATACATAGGCACATCTGTGCTGGTGTGGGATAGTAAACAGTCTAGCCCCAGTCTAGCATGTCATATGTAATTTAGATAATTGTTTCTATAACCAACATGTCTATTTTTCAGGTAAAAATACAAAAGTCTATGAAAATAAAAAAAATTATTTACTATAGTTCTTTAGTGGTTATGATTGGTGCAATACAAAATACAGCCAACATTCTAGGTTTGATAATAACAATAGTAAGGGAAAGCATGAAATATATCAGAGAAATTGTGGGGTGAAACAGCCTGAAAAGGAAATGAATTTGGAACAAAATTAAGTGAAAAATAAAAAGCAAAATCTGCCGGTAAAACTATGGATGGATGCTTGTCACGAACAGAAGCAACAACTTTCAAAAAACATGGGAATTTACTCAAGCCAAGAGTAATACAGATGACACAACACACCTGAGCAAAGGGGCTCTGTCCTCTGGATCCCCATGGTTTTCATATATTGTAATCTAATCATATGCTCTAAAACCATAGCCAAGAGGCACTGTTTTTTTTATGAATTGCATTATAACCATACAATCAACTTACCCAGGGAAGTTGACCTTAAGTAGATGAGGGAAGTAGCCTTGTTAATATGTATGTTTCTAAACATAATTTGCCATCTCAAAAACACCAATCTACACACATGGTATTTTACAATGTAATGTAAACATTCTAAGCACTAATTTCTAAATGCTTATCATAAAAATATGTGAATGCACTATTTTAAAACTGTATATTGTTAGTTACATCATATAGAAGAACATATCTTTATCTTTAAAATATATGACATGCTCCTATATTTCACAGCAATGATATGTAATTTGTTGGCAAATACCACAATATTGATTTGGAAGGGATCCTCTCACCCTTTGCTTCAGTTATAGTGAGTATGACCCGCGATTCAACCCCTATAACCCGATAGGAGGGCATGAAGGAGACTAGGGAAACTGCATTGTAGAATATGAATAATAGGATTTACACACAAATATCCAAAAATTGACCATGCTAACTATGTAGCTAACTGTACCTAGGGTTGATGGTTGCCCCTCCCTTTGCTAGGACAGACAATGTCCACATATTCAGCACAGCATAGGCAATCACGGATCACTGTGCACATGATATGCCCTACGGCAGGCCTCCCCGGATGGGATCACAGGGTATTGTGGCATGCAGGTGGCACTAATGTTTTACCTATCATTATTCATATTTTACCCTGCAATTTCTCTGGTCTCTTTCAGGCTATCCAAATACTACTTGGACCAAGATTGCAGGTTATAAGGGTCATATTGCAGGTCATACTCATTATATCTGAATGGTAGAAGGTTAAAGGAATCCACCTTATTTGACATCGAATAAAAACCAACCAATAATGGGCTATTAACAGATTTTGGTAAATTTTTCAAACAACGCCGCGTTACGAAATACCACAAAAGTGGTATTGATGGATTCCTCTCAACCTCTACTATTCATATATAGTGAAATTAATGAGCGCTTGCACCCCTGAAGCCCACAATCTGGGTCCCGATAGTAGGGGAGGGCATGAAGTAGATCAGGGAAATTGCGGGGTATAATATGAATTCTGGCCATATTTCATATGCAAAATCTTAACCAATTACCTACTTAACTTTACTTAGGTTTGAAGTTTGCCCTAGCCAGGGGGGGAGGGGCTTTGCCCCCCTAGACCCCCCCCCCCTTTTTAAGGCACTTCGTGCTACCTCGTGCTACTTCGGTATCACGAAAACCTTAACCCAACTACCTACCTCACTTTGCACGAAGTGCCCTAAGAAGGGGGGGGGGGTGCCCCCTTGGCTAGGGATTAATTAAAAACTAGGCAAAGTTAGGTAGGTCATTGGGTTAAGATTTAGCACACGAAATATGCCCCGAAGTAGGACGAGGTAGCATGAAGTGCCTTAAAAAAAAAAAGACCAAGATTGTGGGGTCCAGAGGTGGAATCGCGCATGATTTCCACTATATATGAACAGTAGAGTTTGTTAGGAATCCATCGATACCATTTTTATGGTATTTCGTAGCATTTTACCCCGTAAATTCCCTGATCTACTTCATGCCCTCCCCTACTATCGGGACCCAGATTGTGGGCTCCAGGGCTGCAAGCGCTCATTAATTTCACTATATATGAATAGTAGAGGCTGAGAAGAATCCATCGATACCACTTTTGCGGTACTTCGTAACGCAGCGTTGTTCAGAAAATTTACCCAGATTTTATCCATGAGATACTTCATGCCCTCTCCACTTAACGTTTAATTTCACATTATTGTTGGGTTGCAGTTACTAAAAATAAATGCACACAAGACATCACAAGGAATCCAATTGATACCAATTTTGATGGAATTTATGATGTAGACCTAGTTTTAAAAAATCGTTTGCAA
>BOPN01007192.1:45060-47560 GCA_017312705.2 Penaeus japonicus | reverse complement strand
CTGAATTTACAGTTTTTCTTAACTTTGCAGAATTTTTGGAACAAGATAAGAGATGGCAGGTGACAAGGCAAATGCTTCAAAAAAACATATGAATTCTGATGAGAAAAGAAAAGACATCATTACTGTCAGGTCAAACCAGAAAAGCACGATATCAAAGGTAAAGCTTTTTTCTTTTTGTATTACAGCATTATATTTCAGTAGATAGTTTTGACTAAAAAAACACATTGTTAAAAAAAAAGAAATCTGTTTGGTAATTGTAAAAAGTAAATTGTGATTTTGAGAAGAAATGATAGTATATGATGAGGCAATAGGTTAATTTAAGGCTAAATTATGTAGACGTCCTGCAGTAGGCTGCACTGAAAAAAATACTTATATATATCTCTGTGAAAGTTTAGTAAAATTATTGTTGATGTTAAGATTTACACTTACAGTCTAAGACTCTTAGCAAAGTTATTTATAGGTTGGAAGTGTGAAGATATATTTGTTTTTGATATAAGCACCATGTTCAGATTCTAATGAAAACTTCGAAATTAGGATATTAAATTCCAGATGAATATTGTACAGGCATCATATTAACATAATTTTAAATTTGATAATCCATATGATAATTCTATAATTTATTTTACTATTATTCTAATATTAAAATTCTTATAATCAACTTTTTGTAATATTTAAATGATAAGTGAGTGACACAGGTTATCCTCTTTATTATTGTAGGTTGACATCATCACTGTTCATAGTAATGATGTGAGGTCAGTCACGGCAAGGCATCCAGTTGGTGTTGTTGTAGCAGAAAGGAAGGCACCATCAAATGAAGGGGGATTGTTGAATGATCCTAAACCTGTTTTTGTCCCTGGATGTCCTCTTCCTCAGGTCTTGCCACGTGAGACTCTGATAGAAAAGAAAGAAGTTCCTCGATATAAAGTAAAACCAAAGAAAAGAAAAGAAAGTCATGCTTCTAAGATCACAGAACCAAGGCACCATAAACCAGGAGCTAGGAATTCAGAGTCAAGATATTACAAACCAGCTAAGAATCCAGAATCCAGGAATTGCAAACCAGAGAACCCAGAATCTATGCATTACAGACCAGAGGCTAGGAATCCAGAATCTGGACATTACAGAACAGAAGTTAAAAATTCAGAAAATGAACATTACAGTCCACAGAGGCAGAATCTAGAGCCTAGGGACTACAGACCAGAAGCTTACACTGTTAGCAATTCTCAGAAACTGAAGAAACTTTCCAAGGCTGTGACTTTTAGAACAGACCATGAAGATGGGACTGAAAAGGTTTATAACCCCAAAGATTATGAAGAAGATTCCTGTTATCTGGAAAGCCCAAGTTGTGGTAACTCAGTAGAAAAGATGTCCCGGAATCTAGTGATGGAAGATACACAGAGACCAAGTGTTTCAAGCTTTGTTGGTCCCCCTCGATATGTTGTAATGTCAAGGGGAGTTGGGAGGCCTGTTGTTTTTGATACTGACTATGAGCTAGCAGAGCAGTTTTTCAATGAAGATGCCATTTCGTTAAGTCCTGACGACGTAATTTCTTTTGAGGAAAGAAGTGACACAATGGACAATAGAGAGCACTCTGAAAACAGCAGTAGTGAAATGGCCTGCCCTTTTTCCAGTCACCTGATTGGTGGAACCTTGAGTGTCCATGGGAATGTGATAAACAGTAGCTCATTAACTACTGATTCAGATCTCATTTCATGTGGAGATAATCAGGGAAGCTCTTCAAGAGAAAATACGACACAATATCCAACTGCAGCAACCCTCTCAAATGTACAGCAAGTGAGGCAGGGTAGCTTACGTGTTCGTCAAAAACCCCACATGGATGGAGATCTAAGGCAGCCTATACAAAAGCAAAATGAGACGAACATTGAAAATCCCATGCAAAATATTAATATTGATAGCAAAATTAGTGACAACCAAAGTGTGACAAGTGAAAAGGACAGCTCATCGAGTTCAAGAGCCACTGCCAACCCAAGGACCACAGGTAAGTTTCAGCAATTTATAACTTATTAAGAAACTTGTAATAGAAGATTTGATAGGTAATTTATGAGTATGATGAACATTGTCATTGAATGTTACATATACATTTAAAGGAAGAAAGTGAAGAGCTATCAAATCTGTTAGGCCTCTACCTGAAAAAGGTTTATAGAATGTAACATTTTTCTTTTTGCACTGTATAGGTAGATAAACCTTATAGATGAACAAAAAGAAATCAAAACCACAATCAAGGTAGATTTGTTCAGGAAACAGTATATAGACAGATTGATCAAACAATTTATGTTGTACTACAACAGAAAAAGAAACAGAATAACACAGCTGGGATGAGGTCATGATGAATATATCTCGGGGTACCTTCCTTAAATTACTTGTCAGGTTTTAAAATTAGAAAATAATGGCATTTTATTTTATCATGAAGGAAATTTGCAGGAGTTTTTTAAAGAGTATGAGCTTTAGAATTTGTTATTACATTTTGATTAATGAGATGGAA
>BOPN01007192.1:37500-41050 GCA_017312705.2 Penaeus japonicus | reverse complement strand
TATATATATATGTATATATATATGTATATATATAAATGTTTGCATGGGTGTGTGGGTGTTGCGAATAGCGCATACCTGTTTCATCATAGTAGTAGTTCTGGTCTCCCTCGGTGCCATCTCCCTCCTGGCCATCAGTGGAATCTGATGGAGACAGTGTATTATGAAGAGACATTATTTACTCTTTATAAATGCTTGTAATGTCTCTGGTGATAAAACAGTGCAACATATCTGTCGAGCTCGTGTCATGCAATAATTTTGACTTTTTTTTATCCCGAAAGATGCTTGGTCAATGAATGGCGTCCTATTTCACTTTTCCTAACCCTGATACTGTGACCTGTAAAATCTTGACCAGCAATTTTGACCTGCCATTTATGCACCTTTCTCTCTCTCTCACCATAGTAGTAGTAGTCCTCTTCGCCTTCAGTGCCACCTCCTTGCTGGCCCGCAGTGCCGCCTGGTGGGGGAAGAGGGACCAGCTTGAAATTCGTGTTCACCCTTTTATCAAGCAGCTGCATATATACTTAGTTTTAGTATCATTCGTGTGGGCTCCGTAATTTTGGCACATTTTTCTCTCTCCTTCATTGGTTCTGTAGCAATACTAAGCATGGAATGGCTGACGGTAATAATGATGATTGTTATGATTATTATTTTCAGTAAAAGTAGTAGTAGAGAAGAAGGGAACTATTGTTTCCATGTAATCTGCGGAATGTATTTTCACACCCAAACCTTTTAAGGCCTGATTGTTAGTGCCTAAAATTTGTATTCTGTAAAGAGTAAAATGCAACTTATACAACCTATACTCACCACTCGCATTGCCGCTTGTCCCGCCTTCACTCGGGCTTGCGGTATCTGTCAAGGGCAGGATCGCGTTAGTTGTAGTGCTTACTAGCCACATATCATCTTATTTATGAGATAGTTATGACAGTTATGAAATTAAAAGTTACCTACCGTTAGTATCGTAATAATAATCGTAATAATAATAGTACTCGTCCTCTCCTTGAGCGTTCTGCCTGGCTGTTCCTTGGCGGAACACCGCTTCCTGTAGAGGTGCCTTGTCTTTTTTCGCCGCCGTTCCTTGGCTAAGCAAGATGCCGTTCTTAGTGGCCGTTCCCATCCGGAGCTGAGTCCCTTGTAGCCCGCCTGCAGGAACTCTCTTCCGTTTCTTCACGCGCCTGACCTTTATGCCATTGCCTTCTCTCACCATCACACCTGACCTGGCTGACACTCCCGGGATCTTCTTCTTCCTTATCTTCCTTATCTTCCTTCTCCTCTTCTGCTTCGTTCCTTGCTCTGGCTTCATCTGCGTTCCGTCCGACCCGGCTTCCGACGCTACCTGATAAGCGGGCTCTGGCGTGTCCTTTGCCAGTGCCTTCACGGAATTCATGGTCCCGCCGGGGTCCCCTTGCGTGGCTCTCCTTCGCCTGGTGTGCTCGAGGCTGGTCGACGTCAGCAGCAGGACGAGAGGGGACTGGCGCGCCGGGGCTGTTGTGGGAGAAGGGGAGGGAGAATGTGCTGATTTTATTTGTTGTCTTTTAGTTCCTGCTTTTTATTTTGCTTTTGTTAGGTGAGAAGATAGTCTTTATCTAGTTTAGCTGTATTTTCCTCCTTTTTGTGACCCCCCCCCCCCCATCTCTCTCTCTCTCTCTCTCTCATTCTCTCTCTCTCTCTCTCTCTCTCTCTCTCTCTCTCTCTCTCTCTCTCTCTCTCTCTCTCTCTCTCTCTCTCTCTCTCCCTCTGTGTGTGTGTGTGTGTGTAGATAGATTGATAAAGATATAAATAAATTAATACGAAGATAGTTAGATATAACTATAAAACAAAATCCTATATATCAAGAGCTGGGATTTCTGTAAGCTTAGGTTAAATTTTCATACAGTATTGCGGCGTCATATTAATCAAAGATTCCTCATAGTTAGTGTGTGTTATGTGTGTATCACTCAGCATAGACATGTTTACAAAGGTCAACAGTTACCTTCATACTCCAGCCTACTGGTTGCTTCTCTCTTCTCCGTGTTCCGCTGAGCCCCCGTGAGTCCCAGACCCTCCCTGTTTTGGACTCTGAAGATGAGCAGTCTCTCCGGAGGCCTCACCGCAGCCACGACACAGATCATCACACTCATCACCATTACCATTACCGTGGTCACCGTCATATTCTCAACCTTCATTTTCCAATCGTCTATAAGTAACTTGTTTCCTTTCTCGACAACCGTCAGGAACTCAAAGCTCGGAAATATCAAGATTTCAAAAGTTTCAGGAATTCAGAAACTTAGAGCTGTCAGGGATTCAGAAACTCAGGACGGAAACTTCAAAAGAAGACTGTACAGGTGAAGCTGCGCCCACACAGTGTGTCCGTTTTCGCAGTGGGCGCTTTGCGGGGAATGAGTGCGATGTTTAGGCCACGAGCGGGGAGGGGCCCCCGCGTGTGGGGGAGGGGGAGTGTGGACGGGGTGGCCCTTATGCATTGTGCTGCGCTGGTTATGTCATTTTTTATGTAATTTAAATGTTGTTTTTTATGTTGCCCTCTTTTGGATTTGTTGTTGTTTCACTGTCTGTTGACTTTTTTGCGTCAGTTTTTTATTATTGTTATTATTATAATTATTATTGTTATTTTTTTTTTATTATTATATTTCGATTTATTGATTATTATCGATCGTTATCTGCCAGGATGATCGTTGTTATGGTTACTATTTTCAGTAGAAGTAGTAGTTGTATTAGTATAATTGATCATGTAACTATTACTACTACCACTATTACTACTACGACGAGGACTGTTGTTGCTGCTAATGTGACTGATAATTTTTTCTCTCATGGCCGTCATCTATGTTAACTTTTTTTCATGATATTATTATTATTATTGTCATTACTATTATTACTACTACTATTATTATTATTATGATTATGATTGTTATCATTATTATTATTACTACTATCATTATTATTATTATTATTATCATTATTATCATTATTATTGTTATTATTATTTTCCTTGTTATCCATGCTATTATTAATATTTGTGACACCAACAGTATTGCTATCAGCATTATCATCATCGCGATTACCATCATATCGTCAATGTTATCAACTCCATTATTTTCATAGTTGCTCGCCATCAGTAGTAGAAGTAGCAATGTATCATCGTTATTACTGTTATTATTATCATTATATCCTTAGGTATCGCTTTTTATTACCATTATTACTTTTTTATCATTATTATTATTATAGTTAATCTCCTTTCTACAAAAAAAAATATATATATATATATTAAACATTGAATGATATCTGAAGCTCAGAGCTCTGCAGGACATTAAGGGTTACGCCGAGGTGAGAAACTGTGAGATAATGATCTTAAGTGATCACCTGCCGAGCGTTCTTGACCTGTCGGGAGGAAACTTGACCCCTGACCTTCCTTATCTTATGTATTTACTTATATAAATGTTTAATGTACATTCACTCTAGTCTTGATATTCAAGACTCTCTTCCTCTTTCCATTTCTATCTCTCTCTCTCTTTCCCTTTCTTTTTTTCTCTCTTTCTTTCTTTTTCTCTTTCTCTCT
>BOPN01007192.1:15000-30000 GCA_017312705.2 Penaeus japonicus | reverse complement strand
GGACAGACAGTTCCAAGCAAGAACAGAGAGATCAGGCAACGGGTACCGCGGTGATCACGAGAGATCAAGCCACAGATGGCACCAGGCTCGTCACCAAAGACCAAGGCACGGAAGTTACCAAGCCTCCTCAAAAAGACCAAGCTACAGACATTGCGACCGTAAGCATGAAAACAACGGGTGTGATTACTGACCCTGCGGTCACAGAAGGCACCCAGGCTGGAGGCAGGCAGAGGCGGCTCCAAATAGCTCCACAAGGATGGATAAATATTCGAAAGGAAAATGTCGCTGAGGTTCATCCAGGAGTTTCCATCATACCTCGACCCCATCATAACAGCGGGAAGCAAACAACACACACTCTACTGGAGTATGTCCATCCGCACTCAGCCACGGAGGAGTCCGCCTCAGAGATTGACGAGGCTACGCGGAAACGTCTTCCGATGGATGAATGGAGTCCTGACAGAGGACCTGAGGTGCAGCAGATTCCCGTTTCTATTGAATCGCATAGAAGCCATGCCTCTGATGGTAACAGATCGGATGCAGATGATATTCACCAGCCTGTAGAACCAGGTCTGAGTGCAGAAGATGCCTTGGGAACAGAACACCCTCCAGTCGACGACGAATCACGCAGTCGACATCAGGATGTTGGGGTAAGCCGAACAGACGATTCTTCACCGAAGTCCCCGGTCCAGGCTTCCATGGGCGTCCTTCGTGCTGCAGACGATGATCCTAAAGATGAACCTTTAAATGATCGGTTGGGCGATGCACGAAAGCAACCCACAGCCGAACGCCCACAGACAGAATACGTATACATCGTTCAGGACGACGCAGAGCCAGACCTGCCCGAAGAGCGCAGCATAGAGAACGTTGAAGGCGGCGATGAGGACGGTGACTTGCCCGGGTACATGCCGAGCGTCCAGTGGAGGGAGGTGACCATTGAGAGTAGGATGTTCGAGGACGATGGTCAGAGGATGGAGAGAAGGATGTTGCAAGAGGCAGAGGAACGCTTGCTAGAACACGATCGCCGCCATCGACTGCTTAACAGGTACGTTTACTTGTTTTTGTGAGTCTCTCGCTCTCTCTCTATCTATCTATCTATCTATCTATCTATCTATCTATCTATCTCTCCTAATTAGTGCATCTGCTTAATTATAGAATTTCATTTTATATAACTCTATGGATGTATATATCATATGATCCTAAATATAACTATATGGAAGGATATCTCAGATATAGATGATGAATTATGAGATAACTCTGGAAATTCCACTAATTAATTAAGGTGAGTGACAAGGCGATTTATTTCCAGTCTTCAAGAACGTTTAAGCAGACTGTTATACACGGGAGCTGGACCACACGAGGAAAATCATGCACCATCAGTTGCACCACAGACGGGTGTTGCAGCGGAATCGCAAGATGCACAGGTAGATATAACTTTAGTGTAAATTGTGTTGTATGGAAACTTAGATGAGTATATGCAAGCTAATATATACCCAGTGATACTGACCAATGCACGTCTACAAACGAAGGTTTTTAAAGACAAAAAAAATCTTTAATTTTTGAGTCATCTAGATCCTCACTCATTGCGAATCAATCATTACTAATAAATATTTTCTTTTAGGATGAGATCCAGTCAGTAGACGCCACGACAAGGGAGTTCTTGACAGCCTTGGTGAAGGAAAGATTGCAAGCATTTAAGTCACAGGTAATAAGGGAAGCAAACAGTGTTAGTAAAGATAAGAATGGCCGAGGCGTTATTCCATGCAAACGTTCAGAGTTTACAGAATGATAGCGGTATAAATTCATTGGTCCGCGATTGAACAAATTTAGAGAAGTTTTAAAGCAATGGAACAGAATTTGCTTGTTTGCATGGGAGATGTATCTTAGGAATGGATAATTATAACACAATGTTTTGTAGACAATCCAGGTTTATTCTTGATCCAAGCATGTTAAAGGAGACAAATATGGATAGATAAAAAATAGGATAAAGACATTGATACAATAAGGATGAAGCATATAAATTTACGATCAACAGACAAGAGACAAAGACTCTGAAGTAGAAGTGAACATGACCCCTTCGAGGTCTCCCTCGCCAAGGGGGGAGCGCGGAAGCCCCGTTCGGGTCGCTCCTCCGCCTGACACGCCAAGGGACCCGTTGCCGGATCAGTCTGCTGGAGAAAAGGTTTGTATATTCTTGTAGGAAAGTTGTTTTTGATCATTAAGGATATCTGTGCATATTGCTGTTGAGCAAAAAATTGTGTATATGTCTAGATTATTTTAGAAAAGGTATTATATCGATTTTGAGAAAGGTTTATATACTGTTGTAGAAGTTGTGTTTTTTTTTCCCTATATTGAATATATGTCTCCTTTTCCCTGTTATCCGTTTCGTTTTAATCATTTGTTTATGTAACAGCTACAGACTCCCTCGCCATCTCCACCACCGAGTGAAGCCCCGCCTCCAAGAGGGGAACTGACGCCACAGCTTTCTCAAGAAACTTCAGATGACGAAAAGGTCCCGGATTTTGTCCCAACGCCTACGGCTTCGCCTTCGCACGAACTACGTCGAGAAGAACGTCCACAGACACCACACACTCCAGCTCTCACGCCAGTTTCCTCTCCAGCCAAACATCAGGCTGTAGTGACTCCCTCACACTCGACAGAAACTTCACCGCGCCGCAAGGATCCAGAAGTTACTTCAGCCTTGACTCCAGCCCAGTCGCCCCTCCACACTCCCCGCTCCGGCCGCTCCCCAAGCACTCCGTCCCAGTCTCCGTCGCCCCGGAAATCCCCCACGCGCGCCGTTGCCGTCCCTGACACCCCGACGCCGTCTGCCCCGTCTCCAGTATATCCTCCTCCTCCTGACGATGCTCCTCTGCCTTCTCCAGATACGTCCTCTCGCCAGGCACAAGAGTTCCAAGCGAGAGTCTCGCCTCCACGTGATCCCGGACCGACGCAAATTCCTCTGCCGGGGAGAACATTCAGTGACGAAGATATTCAGATTGAGTATGCCAATGTCAGTGTGGATTTACTGTCTCCAGAGACGCCGTCTGTAGTGTACAATTCGCCCTCTGACGTTACTGTTGCTTCATCTGTTGAGGTACGGTTAGGATTTTACTTTTTACGTGCTGCGTTGTTAATTGTTTTCGGTGAGGAAAAATTGCAGTTTGGCCTTATATTGCACGGCGTGTTTTCTTGATTGTTCTCTTCTTTACTTGCCTTTTCTCCTCAGGCCTGTGACGTAACTGGAATAAGCATATCCGATGGCGAAATTCTTGGGGGCCAAACCAGTTCTGTCAACATATCTTTGGAAGCTGGCGAAGTGGCGAAGCCCGACTGCCTATGCCACTTGAACGCCGGCAAGAGGGCTACACTGCAGAAAGGAACTACAAAGATGCAGAAGACAGTAAGTGTGTCTATGTATGAGAGATAATTTTAGGTGGGACAGCAGTTGCATACTGATAAGTTAGGTATATTCTAATGCATGTTTTACTATTGGGGAAAATGTAATTAGCATTTTTTAGAGAAAAAGTATGCCCGTTCTATTCCAAATTAGTAGAATATTATTTGTTACTTAGGAAAATATGTGTATGTATATGGATAGATAAATAGAGAGATAGAGAGAAAGACAGACAGACATAGACAGAGAAAGATAGAGATTGTTAAATGTTCATAATATTGCGTGCTGTAGGTCATCTGCAGTTACCACGAGAGCCAGCTGCAGCGGTCGGAAGGAGAAGTGGAGTTCAACGAAAGCAGTGAGGGCCTTTTGCTGCTAGAGGACCAGAGCGCCCTGGAAGACAGGACCATCCAAGACTCCCCAGAGCAAAGCCTCATGTTCGACGAAGCTCCGAGTGAAGCTGCAGAGAGTAGGCTTTTGAACCATGGCTGCATTCCGTTCTTGCAGAGTCGTGGATTATTTCGTTTGCATTTTTCTATGTTTTATGTGGACGAAAGCTTTAGTTGTATTTGCTTGACGAATTTCTTTATTGATTAGACAAGGATGATCATCTATAGAGTAAAAAAGGGCAATGCATATGATATAAATTGACAACATTCCGTGAATATTGGAAAATTGATATATGATAGTAATGATAAAAAAGATAATAATGATTTATATTAATATTGTAATGATTGTATATGTGACAATGATAATTATAATAATAACGATGATAATGACAACAATGATAAGAATAAGAATAAGGATAATGATAATAATGATAATGATAATAATTTCAATATAATAATGATGATGAAAACCTTTATTTGGCATGACATTTGTCCAGGTTGCTCTCTGCCTCTGACTTGCATTAAGAATCTTATTTCCCTTCCCAGGTCTGCAAGTGTCAGTGGTTCGAGATGACAGCTACTCGAGCGGAGACACCCAAGGCCTCCCGAGGCAGCATCTGGAAGTTCTCCAGAGGCAGAACGCAGAACTCCTTTCCCGAATGAGAAACCTCGGGTCCATGAACTTCCTTCGGAGAAGTTTTCAGTCGTCCTCGTCATCATCTTCACAATGATGATTGCCATGACTAGAGCCATTTTAGAGTTTTAGAATAAATATATATTTAGAATGTAAGATTTAGCAAGCTCAGGTCACTTCCTTATCTAAAACATGAGATGTGTGTTTAATGTGTTTAACGAGGTAAGGTAGAGAGACTTTTAGACAATAGTTAATACTTTCTAGACAAACAACAGCATTAATGAATTAAAAATGTATGGGCTTCCTTATTACGCACCATATTCCAAAACTGCGTTTCTTCATATTTATAAGAAAATTGGTCCATCTAAACCTCAGAATTCAGATTGATATTTTGATAATATTAACTACCCAAAAGGATAGAATAGATGCTGGCTTGATTTTGCCAAAAATTATGTTTTGTCTTTTAGCGTATTTATAATCTTTTTATCATGTTATATTGGGTATGTTAAGTGAAAGTATATTTCTGGTGATGGTGATAACAGTACAGAAAAAATCATGTTTTTAAAACCCATGTTTTGCAATACTGTTACCAATTAATTTGTTATTTTAACTATTTAACCACAAACCTTTACTTTAGATTTAAGAATACTAGTACAACTCCAGAGGGTGAATTTATGCCTTCAAGTAAATTTTACAGTAACCTTGAACTATTTTGATACAATATTTTTAGTCTTTATAACATGTTTTAACTATAGTAGTTTTCAATGATTGTAAAATATATAATGGATTGAATAAATAAATATTCGAACCAAGTTTTATCATTTGCATGAACCAAGCACGTCATTTATAAGAGAAAGATTACACATATCTTTCTCTCTTTTCATATCTTTATTTCTCTCACGCACTGTGCTTCACGTAGGACGGCAGAAGCTCATCACGCAATAAAGTATTTTGTAAATTGAAAAGATTTGGTGTTTTTGGTGTGCTTCTTCCTTGATTAATAGAACCAATATGTTTATAATAAAACAGTATACGATATCCAATAAGTTAGAAGTGTACAGTATGGATAATAATGAAAACACGTAGATTTGTAATCAGTGAACTAACTATTCAGGAAAAGGACGTGAAGTTGTGGTTCTGCGTCTTCAGTTTGATTCGTGATCTCTGTTGGACCCGTAAAGGAAAAGAGGGGCGTCTGTGCACAATCTGATCACCTCTCGACATAAAGAATTTGAATTAGAATCATTTCCATTCTCGTTCGTTCTCTCGGTTCCTTCCTCTCTCCATTTTCTTTATTCTTATATTGCCCTCTCTGTTGGGGTTATTCGCCATTGTTGCTTTCTCGTTCATTTTAATTTACACAATATTCATCGCTTTTGAAAATGTTTGAATGAAGATTTCCTGTTCTTCACCTCTGATGCCTTTGAAAATATGCGCGTACGGATGTTAATGGATGAGTTTACTCCCGGAATTACTGGTGCAGTAGCGAGACGGATTTCCCTCATTGAAACGATATAGCACCTGTGTTTCTAGAGAGCCACCTGGCATCTCCTGGAGCTTTTATCTATTCTCTTACTTTTTGTTTTATCGTCATTTTCATATGCAAGATTTTACGGACACAGTTTTATCTTCATATTTTTATGTTTATTTTTTTAACATTTGCTTTACAAATGATTTCGGTAACAAGAAGAACAAGGTACTATAAACAACAATCCTGTCACAAACTAACGGCTTTTGGGTCGTTAGTCTGGAAGGTTTTGGAGAAAGAGAGAAGATAAGTATATGATCATCTTTGTAAAAGGCCTGTTAGGATGTGTTATACGTATTATACATTTATTGAACATACGGGATTGAGGGATCTCAGGTTTTTGTATTTTGAGTTTTGTTTTAGCCTTGTTTCGTGTTTTCCTCGGTTTGCTGTTTTGTTTTTACTTTCATTTTACATTTATTTTACATTCATTTAACACAAGAGGTGTGAATATTGAATATGAACAATGGAACATGAATAGATATGAATAATCGTAATGGAAGGGTTACAAGTGATCAACAAGGAATAATAGCTATTTAATAACAGAGTAAAGATACAAGGATAATTAAATAGACAGACAATTGTTTCCAATATCATAAGAAAAAAAATCAGGGTAGCGACGAATGGGTAATGGGTGATGAGCGTTAATTGATACCATTCCTGTTCCGGTTCGCCTGTTCAGAGATTGTACTATGCAAGTCGTGCATTGTGATCTTGATGCAAATATAGAGTACGCTATAACACGGACACCCTCGGGTTATTTAAAAGACGTAAAATGGTTCTGGTTGCTATTTTGCACTGGTCTGGGTATGTAAAAGTGTAAGATTTACATTACATCTTGGTAAATTTCGTGTTATATCCTATCATCAAAGGACATTGTATAGGTAACAGGAAAGGCCAAAATGCGCATGGCATTACACATCCGTAAAACCTGGATGAATCATAAATAATGTGTACGCTATCGTCATCATTATGATCTCAACTACCTGCGCATTTACCAGTTTTCTGTGTATGTATATACATACATACACACACACACACACACACACACACACACACACACACACACACACACACACACACACACATATATATATATATATATATATATATATATATATATATATATATATATATATATATATATATATTTGCATATAATACATGCATATAGGAATAAGTCAGTTTTAAAGATTAGGATGAGGAATAATATTATCCACTATCATTACTGTACAGCTTAAAGACAATAGCAATAGTAATAATATCAATACATATGATATTGACATTTTTTTCAGTATCTTATATATCACTTAATCCTTATCTTACTATCATTATTAGTCATCATCCTTTGTCATCATTACTCTTGTTATTATCGTCATTACTATATCAAGTTTTTCATCTTCCATCAACATGGACTGCCAGACCCAACGGAATTATATCCATATTTTACTTACATAAATTGTAGATTATTAAAGTCTTGATTTTTTAAAGAAATAATAGCCTCCGCAAGGTTTGCTCATATATCAAACTGGACTACATGAGAATTCCCTGACGGACTGTGATGAGCATGACAGATCTATGAAAACCAATTTTGTGGTGGACGTATTTTCAAATTTGGGGTTTTCATTGCTGTCATGCTTTCTCTCTCCCTTTGGTCGTTTGTGGAGGTTTGTGTTCTCTGAGTGCTTTTAGCTTTTTGTACTGAATCACTTTTCCAAAAATGTTTGAAACCTAAGCGTATTGCTCTTACCCGCCCGGGTACTTTTAACTCTTTGCGGACGGGTGTCATGACATACATGACGTATGAGTTTTTGGCTTGACGGCGGGCGTCGTGACGTTTGGGGATTTTTTATCTGTATGTTTCTTTATTATACTCTGAATAAGGAGTGAGGGATGATGACAATTGCAATTATAATTACTATAATTGCCGTAATATTAGGCAAAATGTGTTTCTTCACCTAACATCCCAAACCTAGATGGCACCACTTTCTCCTAGCATCTAGAGGAGAGAGAGCCTTAATTAGCACTCATCCACGGTCTCTAGCAAGCACTATCTTTAGAGAGCGATGGCACACAGCAAGTTACCGACCTCTTGCTCTGAAGTACCGCCGGTGGAGGATGTGCAGGCAGAACGAGAAGAGGAAGGTGACTTAAACCATGCCCAATGTCTTCAATGTGCCCCTGTGCCAGTAGGGATGCCTTTTACTGTCACACTCACAGTCATAAGCACAGGTTTCCTTTCTCTTTCCTACCTCTTCATGTTATCTTCAGTGTGGATGGTTATATTTTTCGAATTCCTTCACAGTACACGAATACGAAAAAAAAATAAGTTGCTTTTTGTTCTCCCATAAAACAATACTTCCATTACACTGAGTATAAAGAAAATATTGAGCTGATATGAACTCTATACTACCATTTTAGTCAATTGCAGCATTGATATAGCCTGTCATTTGACACAATTCTGAGTACAATAAAACACGAAAAATAATAAACATAAAAATGGCTCTAGGTTTACAATGCGTGACTGAAAGAGTGGGGAAAAGTCAAAGCCTGTTTCCCTGAAGCTGCCTCGCTCTGAAGTAAACTCAATCTTGGAGACTGAGCAAGCAAATATATGACTATCTGGTTAATGTACACAGGGCAGGCAAAGTCGTAATCAGAGTTGTTGCAGGTCTCTGCAATTGGCAAAGTCGGCTGTGTCTGGAATTTATATTTAAAAATATTTCTAAGCACCATCAGGACAGCACAAGAGTTCATGACTTCCTCATAATGAACTCTTACCCAAATAATATAAATGATGTATGGTTACTTGTCCATCGTACAATGGCCATACTTTTATTAGACATTTTTGTGGATATCTAAAATGGTGTATGGAAGCATAATCCTGCAAACCTGATTGGAGCAGCATGCAAAAATTAATCTGTGAACGTAGGTCTTGGTCCATAACTTACTGGGATTTCAAAATCTTACAAACTTCCTGCAAAGAAAATCCGCATGATGTCATGCATTCACAAAGTATTATTAATTTTAATTAGACGTGATAAAATCCACATTGTTTCTGACACACATGCGTTTCCACGGGGAAATCAGAATCAATCTTAGGAAAAGACACGGTCCATGATAGCTCTCGTCCCTCAACCATGTGATAGTGCAGTCGATGGTTCTCAATGCGAAAGAAAACAATATGGATATCAGTGACAGGTAATACTAAACTATGAAAGGACAGTGTGAAAGTGAATGAACTGATAATGATATAATGATTGACGTATGGATGGCAGAAATAGATACACATGGAAGTGTATATTCAACATAGAAATTATGTGATAACGAACTTTTAGTGCAAAGAAAAATACTATGGGTCTCAAACATAAAGTTTAGTTTGAAAATAGAAACATAGCTACACCAAAGATTATATAAGGAAAATACTTTAGTTCAACGATATAAAATATAATTTTGCATATAATAACATTGATTTTGGCCATGTAATATACGCATAGCTCAGCTTATTCAACTCTATATGCAGAAAGGAATTCAAGACCAGACTTTTTTCTTCAGAAAAATAAGCCAGTTACATCAAAGTGAAACTACATCGCATTTTAGAATTCCTTTTAATTATCTTCAATACAATAAAAACAAACCATTTCCTAAGTTACAAAAGAGAACGTTTACGGTTGTAAACTATGCAACAAGACATTTCCTGACAACCTTCAAGTAATCAGCAAGAGGACAGAACATATGTGTCTTATAAAGGTAATGTTGATGCTGTTGCACATAAAAGAGAAATCCTACACGTGTGTTGTATGCAGTAACACCTTTTCTCTAAAAGTAGTGAGCACACAGTTTATATGTGTAAATTGTATCATAAATACAATCTAATAAAAAATATGACAGTAGATGAAAGAAGTGTGAATACATCATGTCTGAATAACTGATAGGATAGACACAAAATATAACCTATATAGATATAAAATGATGAATTAAAGGTAAAAATCAAACAGATATAAAAACATACATTTATCACACCCTGTTGTAAAACCACATCCATATCACACAGAAACTGCCAAAAATAAAATCTACGAGGAGTTCCGAAGCAGAGATCGAAGCGCAGCAAGCCACGCCCCGCGCTCTCGGTAGGTCGCCCCGTTACCACAGGTCGTCGGAGAGGACTTTCGCGGCCGTGTTAATGTAGTGAGTGATGGCGGCCAGGTGCTGAGCGAAGTGGACCCAGCGCTCCTCCTGCTGCGAGGGCTCCAGGTCTAGGATGCCATCAAGGGCGTCGCTCAACCCAGAGAAGGCTGTGCCCGAGTAGCTGTCACTGACGCTCGGCGCCATCACCACGTGGCTGGGAATAGGAGGGTATTCGCGATGATTATGCCATGCTTTGGCAGTACACGACATTTAAGGAAAAATAACAGTGAGAGAAATCTCGTCACGGCAATCTTAATTTCATAATTTTGAACATGTAAGCCACCCAACCACAGCGTCGAAGGCGAAAGCATCAGGTGTACAAATTCACTCACTTATAGTCGGGTCTGTCTGGAAGACCTCGGGGGTCGATGAATGATCGCTCAACCATCATCAGTTGATCATTAACTCTCCGAACTGCTAACACGCTATTGGAAAACGTCATGAAGAGGGTTATTGACCTTCAGTCTTCCAAACTTATCATAACATGCCTTACTTTAATCTCTAAAAATAACAATAATTTAAACAATCATAATTTGAAGAATATTAACCATCACGCACTTACTTGCTCGTGTCAAGATGATCAAGGTCATCGATGAACATGTCTGTTGCTTGGGAAAAGCCTTCTATTGCTTTCTTGAAGTATGCTATTGAAGATGTGAGAAGCTATAATTACTTACATATTGATAATTCAGTAATACTCTTGAAAATGTGACAATGACAATATAAACTTGCAAACATAAAAAATGACACGGTATTTATAATTCCAAGTTTAAGAAACTATACTTAACTAAAAAGTTAAACAGATCACAAAAACGATATCATTAAAAAATGGATCTCGTTCTCCTTTTGATGTTCCGAAACTATATTAAAGACTACATTTAACTGAAAAATCGCACCCATCGAAATGTTCCTGGCGGAGATAAGGTCGCCATACTCTTGCAGCAGCTCCTCCTGAGCGTCTGCCAAGAAGCTGCTGTACTCCTTCAAAGAGAACTTGAGTACCTGCAGGTTGAGAAACAGATACCAGTATGGTCGTGGTCGTGGTGGGTGGATATTAGCGTGCGTGTGCGATTGGTCGTGCGTGTGAGCAGTTGTAAAATGTAAGAACGAGGATGTGTCTCAACGCATATCCATGATTCTCACCTGTGTATCGGCGAGATCGACGGCCATGATCGCCCACAGCCTGGTCAGCGCGGCCTGGAAACCAAATCCCTTATCGTAGAGCTCATCCACTAGCGCGAACGTCTCGTACAGAGTGTGGTAGAGAGGCTCCACGTTCACTTTCTGAAACAAGGCGTTTAGTCTGGGTGGGAAAAAGTGCATTCTCGGAATGCGGCGAAGCACTATAATATAACCGAGAAAATGACACTGCGGTACCTCTTATCAAGAAAGAACACAGGCAATTGGTTAGAACATCAAGGACGTACAGGGTCATACGTGTAACAGATGTCGAGCACAGGAACTCCTAGGTTGTGCATGAAGGACCTGTAGTCGCTGCCTGAGCCCACGAGATCAACTCTGTACAAATTCAATCGTTTATGAAGAGGAATTAATAGGAACGTTTTAAGTACATATTTGATACAAGCGGCGGGTCTGAAGTCTAAAGTCAACGTTAACTTCTATTGGAACGGATGAATTTAGAAAATTTATACACATATTTCTAAAAAAGCCTTCGGTAAGTAAAATATGCTTCTTCATCTAAATGAAATCTTCCTCCATTTATTTCCGCACAATCTACCCTATATTCTTATATATTTATTTTCATATTCCTCCATCTTCCTTCTCCCCAAATACCTTGGTCGGCCGGGATGATCTCCGTCAGGCAATCGCGCCGCCCACGTGTCATACACCATCGGCCGCCCCGCCGCCACCTCTGCGGCGTCGGGGTTGGGTACCTGCCAACACAACTTGAATCAGTAATATCGACAAGGTTCATTTTCTGGGGTAGATATTTATATGATATGGGCTTTAGTTCGGCATTTGTTTGTTTCTTTATCTCTATTTCGCTTATTGGCTTCGGCAAAGGTTAAGCCCTCAGGGCATGGGGCATGACATGGTTCGACGATTCGGGTGTCAAAGTGGGCTCTCTGCGCATACACCCTGCACAAAGGTCAATTCTTGCTTTATTTGACGAGTTTGCCATTTGATAAGTTAATCTTGCATTTTTCAGTGGATCTACTATCACAGCAAGAAAAAAATCTTTCAGAATTTTAACGGTTACTTTTCGCACTTCATCAAGATGAATACAATCAAAGCCACCCTCCTTGCACATCATTGCGTGACCACCATCAAAGGAGGAACCACATGTACACCGTACTACCAAAAGGGCTAAAGCATTAGAAAATTCCTTCTTAAAGTACTTTTTGATTGGCAAAGGGGTCAACCATCTCGATGCTCCTGTTCCTTGTGCAGTATCTACTACTACTAATAATAATAATGATATCTATTGTCATTATTATTTTCATTATTATTATTATCATTAATATCCTTATTATTATGATGATAATGATAATGAAGAAAAAACAATATTTGTGTGATCATCTAACCTTGGCTGCTGCTTCGAAGACCGTATCATAAAGCAGTGGCGCAGAGAGCGTCCGCAGTGAGTAGTTACCTATTTAACCGAAACTAATTAGCCAAGGAAAACATACATCCCATGCATATCAACAAAAAATAAATAAATACAAATTAAAACATCATATAAAAATAAGTATTACAAGAAACAGTAAGTCTACCTTCGATTGTCAAGTCTACGTTGATGTAAGCAACGGTCCTGTCCATCAGCTGTTTGCCGAATTGCTCCGCCCACTCCTTGGAGCCGACCAGCCCGTACTCCTCCGAACCCCACGAACACACAACCACCGACCGTCGGGGTCTCCAGCCTGCCAGTTAAGGTCAGGTCTGAGATCTACTTTTGCTTTTTGTCTTTTTCTTCATTTTTTAGATCAGTAAATCCGTTTTCTATTTGATTTTCCTGTCTCTTCCAACACCTTCCGAACCCCTCCCTTCTTTCCCTACAACAAATATCACCAAGAAAGGAAAAAAACATAACCAACACGAGACCCTATTTCCCCCCACCTGTCTGGTCCTTGAGCGAGGTCAGCACGCGGGTCACCTCCAGCAAGGCAGCCGTGCCCGAGGAAGGGTCAACGCCGCCGAACACCCAGGCATCTCGGTGGTTTCCCAGGATCACATATCTGTCTGTGATATATCTCTTTTTATTATCAATATGACAACACTGAGTTTTCTTTGTTTCTTTGAGTGTTTTTACGTCAGTTACTTATATAACGCTCTTTTATTGTTTCCTTATGACAATCGAATTACTTCGCCTCATCTTGTATAATCACACGAAATGTATAAAAAAGTATACATATGCCCAACGTTACACTGCATGTCAACCCTTCCTACAGCAGATGCTCTTCCGATACCTACACCTCCTTCGGCACCTTCCTTTTACCTGGTTCCTCGCTCCCTCTGATCACACCCACAACGTCATAGGTGGTCGCGCGGGCGTTGTGGGTGTGGACTTCCAGGCCGAGCGTCCACCCCGCCTCCGCCATTCCGGGGCCGAGGCGGTAGGTGACGTCGAGGCCTCCGCGCCACTCCGCAGGGGCTTCCGGTCCGCCCATGTGTCTTTGGTGGAGAGTGGTGGTGTTCATGATCATGGTACATTATGTGTTATATTTTGCGGTGATTGTGGATATTATTGAATATACTCGTCTCTATCATTCTACTCACCAGGGTTTGTTATCCCAATTAAATTATCATAATATCTTTATAACTAAGAAACACTTACTACCATGAAACACGACAAATTCAACAGAAGCAACATCAATGCACATCAATGACACAATCTGCACGCCAAAGCCCCTCCCTTGCCGAGACTCCCTAGGCTCACCTGAGGATCTCCCTGGCGTCGCCGTAGCTCACAGGTTGCACGGGGATCTTCGGCACACTCGAGTTCTCCTCGGCCAACCGGTAGGCGCTCTCTGGAGGGGCGAAGAGGGAAATGAAGGAGGGTGGATCATGGCGTTCTCTAACTGGCCTACATTTTTCTCTCACTTTCATTCTCCCTTTCATTCTCATATTCTCTTTTGGCCTTTCGATTTCTCTTTCTTCCTTTTGTCTCCCGTTCTCTTCTCTTGTCCATCGGTCTCTCTATCTAATCCTTAAACACTGGTTACACATTCGAAACAGGACAGATGTTATAAAGATGATATAATAATCACATCTAAACTAAACAAGGTATGCTCTATAAAACGTTTACGTAAAAAATAACATTGAGCCTACTCCTCCCGCGCAACAGTCTTTCAAAAGCAAAGACTAACAGCAAAACAAGCTGACCTTAATCCAAACCTCTATAAAGTAATCCACATAAAAAAATTCAAGTAACATTCGTTTCCGACTCACCAACAGATGGATAGAACGGCGTCAGGGGGTCCCCATCTGCCAAGAGCACAGTCCCAGCTTGTACCCCAGACGCCGGCATGTAGACAGTGTTCGGGTACACGGCGTCCTCTCCCAAAGGCGCGTACTGTTGAGGGTCCGTGTAGAGGATGACGCCTGCTGCTCCCCGCTTCTCGGCCGCCCATGCCTGTGTGAGTTGAGCAGAATTGATACTGACCAAGAACTTATATAGTGAGAATTAATAATTCCGTAATGTATGTGTGTGTATATATATATAAGTGATATTACATTGACATTAGAAATCCGTAATTCTGTGCCTGTTGGGTGTCTCTCGGTTAGTGGGTATGAATACCAGTACATTGGCCTATGAAGTAATACATATTCAATTAAATACATGCTTATAGTTCAGTTCTGTAGCTCACTGAAGTACACTCACTATGTTTGCTCTGAAGACTTCGCC
>BOPN01007192.1:0-5000 GCA_017312705.2 Penaeus japonicus | reverse complement strand
GTTGCCATGACGCCTACCATCTGTTGTAGATATCAAGGGAAACTTTAGAATAGATGCACAAAAGAGGATCAGGATTACGAGAAATATATGTGCTAGAAGTTTAGACTTCCCTTTTCAGAGTTGTGAGCAATCTTTATCATCGTTATGAATCTCATCATGGGTAATCATCAAGGGTCTCTTCAACACCAATTTTGCTTATTTCAACCTTAGGCTCTTATCCTGTTATCTTTGCGTTATCACCTCGAGAATGAAGGCAGGGTGCACGGAGAAGAATCCCGCGACCGTGAAGGCTGGCGCCGAGTGGGTGAGTTGGGATGAGAAGAACACCAGCTGCTGGCGGAGGCGGCGAGGCAGGTGGCTCAAGGGGAAGCCGGGGATCACTCTCCATGTCTTCTCCCTCTGCCAGGGAGGGAACGTGGTATGGATATGAGTATATGCATTTTTTATATGTATGCGAATAACATATCTCCATAACCTGTAGTAGAACCTCTGCTAACCTCAGGAATAAGCCTGTGAGTGCAATAAATCAACTAAATCACAATGGTTGGTGTGGTCTAGCTGGTTTAGTAATACACCCTCGAGATTGTACTTGAAGGTGGCAAAGGGATGACTCTGGGTCTGGGTGGTATGTAATACAAAGTCTATCAAAGCAGCATTGCATTATTCTATCTTAATAGATAGATATGAGGATATATTGCTGAAATTACTGACAATTTATATAAAGAACAATAATGAAATGATGCTCGGATGCGAACTGAACAGCCAAACTTATTTTATTTTCCTTCTCTTTTATGCCCAATAATCAAGCCTTTCCATACTTCGCTCCTTAACGTATAGAAGGCGAATGCCAGAACAGTTGGGTGAAGAACAAGCAAGACGGAGTAAATGGCGTGGATGGTCGCTTCTTTGCCGTTCGCCATGCTCGTGTACAACTCGAAGAAACTAGCGCAAGTGAGCAGGAAGTACGTTGGAATGACGTAGATGAGGTGCGACGTAAAGCTCCTCGCGGCCTGCGAAGTGAGGCGGCCGAGGGTGAGATGTACATGGCGAAGCTCGTCCAAGACGAAGCAGCTCGTCGGGCACTCTGAGACGGCTTCGAAGCAGTGCTCCTCACGATCCGCTTCGTCACCTTGCTCTGCTTCGCCGCAGAGTTTCTCGCTCATCTCTTGACGGGCTAGTGTCACGCTCTTGCTCTCACTTTCTTGCTCCTTCGACGCCACGCTATGAGGCACCGAGGCTAGGCAGGACTCGAGCTCGAGGTGGAGTTGCTGGTACTTCAGACGGAGGGCAAGGCAGAATGCAGAAGCCTTTATGAAGAGAGTGATGTATAAGGTTACATTTTGTTATTCTTTTCAAGTGTAAGATCACGGGTGATAGCAATTTTGATATAAACAAAGATAAACTCATTTTTAAAATATTTGACAAAACTACTTATCACGTGTCTTCCTTACACACACATTTGTAAAGTTCATGATAACAATATTAAAAGAAGTAGATAAATAAATACCTACAGTAATTCACACATCCTATAATCACACCTTCCTCATACCTGGAACATGGGGAACAGGAATGAGCTCTGAATGCGAATGTTGTTATATAATGCAAAGCCTCTGGCCGGTTGTTGTATCAGTACAATGGGCAATACATGAACCACAGCGACCGCGATTGCAATGGTCCAGTAACTCAATATGAACCATGAACCGAGACTCACGCCTCTTGAGGGTAGACGTGAGTCCAGCTGTAAATTCAGAGGGGCAGTAAGGTTGGTTTAGCTATGTAGCGAATTGTCTTTTTTTAATTTTATTCCAATACTTATTTCACGTATATATTGCAGTACATTATGCATACTTTACAAATCCATACAGTGCACGGCAATGAAATTACATTTATCCGCAAAAAGGCCTCCAAGTCAATATTAAGTACGAATTAGGATTACATGCGTTTGTTTGTGTAATGAAGAACCGTTTCCTAAAGCTGAGGCACGTTGACTTGCTGTAGATAATTGATTAGTTTATCGTTTATATGTATTTTCCAAGTTTATTTACCTTATTTTAAGACCTTATTAGTTTGTGTTGTTATTCATTTCACTGCTGTCCGACTCTCACTATATACTTTTAAAAGTCTAGACAGAAGTACTAGCAAAATTACAAGAGGTACGCTGCTGGTAATGTAAAGCTCCAAGGGCTTCGCGATCTACCGAAGACTGGGCATAACTGATCCAGAAAGAGAGCCCCATACATTGCAAATGACAAACGCACCTTATCAAGTGCAGAATACAAAGCATCCCAACTTCGGGCGACAACAAGAACCAGAAGGAGGCAGAGGATAGAACCCGCGGCACTCAAACTCATGAAGAAATATTTCACCAGTTTGTCCACAGGCGACTGGTTGTCCGAGGCTGTGTAGCTAGCAAACATAACTGAGAGTATAAGGATTGCTGATTAATGGCGGTCACTGTAAGTTCTTATGGATTATGTGTTTATTAACAGTATCAAATCAATGATAACATTGTAGCACATGGTATTGTAAAATTGATCAAACTGTTATTTGTTTGCTAAATAATGATTAGTAATTAATTCCATCAAACATACTATTACCGGTGATCGATCACAATAAAAGAATAATGAACACAGAAGATATGGTGGCAAATGACATATTTCTTCAACAGCTACCCTTGAACGAGTAGGAACAATGGAATAACAAATAACCACTTATCACACAATATGCGTGTGCCTATCGTTGAAGCGAAAGATGTTTGGTTACCCCTAAACACGGTAAAAACGCCTAGGCCGTAGGTAGTCCAGACGGCGGCGGTGTAGAGGAGCACCGGAGAACAGATCTTGAACGTGGGCGGCCCCCGCTTGCTCCAGAACCTCAGCAGAGGGAAAAGGCCCATGACTCCGCCCAAAACCGTCACCGGCCGTGCCATTGCTATTCAGAACAAGAATTATTACTCGCGTATCCATTAATGTTAATGCTCGGCTTCGACTGGTGAAGGTATGAAAATGGTTGTACGTATAAACTATATACATATGTGTGTGTTTGTTTGTTTATATATATTTATATATATATATGGATGTGTATATATATGTATACACACACACACACATACACACACACACACACACACACACACACACACATATATATATATATATATATATATATATATATATATATATATATATATAATATATATATATATATGTATGTATATATATATATATATATATATATATATATATATGTATGTATATATATATATGTATATATATATATATATATGTATGTATATATATATATATATATATATATATATATATATATATATATATATATATATATATATATATATATATGTATATATATATATATGTATATATATAATATATATATATATATATATATATATATATATATATATATATATATATATATATATTTAATATATATATATGTATATATATATATATATATATATATATATATATATATATATATATGTATATGTATGTATATATATATATATTTATACATACATACATACATACATATATATACACACGTGTGTGCGTGTGTGTGTGTGTGTGTTTATATAAACATACATACATATATATATATATATATATATATATATATATATATATATATATATATATATATATATACATACATATATATACATATATATATACATACATACATATACATATATATGTAAATATATGCTTAACTGCCATTCTCTGCACATTTTATCAAGTATAGTATAGATTAGTATACTGTATCGGTTTCACACGAAAAAAATCGTAAGTAACGATAAAGCATTAAGTGATTACCAGGTATAATACAGAATTATCTCTGATACTAATATTTGACAATAATAAAATTTTATTCTTTATCTTGTTGACTCAAAACCATTACTTAAGATGCATTTTGTCAAATTAGAACTTTTTTGTGTGTGTTTTTCGTCACAAGAGACAAAATTATACTTAAACTAAATTAAAATGATGATGTTTATACTTTATCTATTCACTTACCTTCGCTCTCTCTGCGTGGTCTGAAAAAGCTCGGGTCGGTATAAGGTCAATGTCGAAGGGTGCAGTAGTCTGAGTAAACCGTAGTGAGAAATCACCCAGGTCTTGGAAACAGATCTGTCTGAGAACAACGTAGTGTAGAGGCAGCGTGGTCCTAGGACACAGGGTAGTTAGAAAATGACCAGCTTACAGCGCGGCACAAATGAGAATTGGGAAGGAGTTTGCTCTTACCTTAGGTCCTTGATCAATGTATGGCGTTTGCGTGGGTTTATGCTTCCTCTTTTCTGTTTCTCTCTCTCTCTCATTTTCTATTTTCTTTCATGTGATTTGCTTTGGTTCATTGGTCTCTCTCTCTCTCTCTCTCTCTCTCTCTCTCTCTCTCTCTCTCTCTTCCTCGCTCTCTCTCTCTCTCTTTCTTCCTCGCTCTACCTCCTTCCTTCCATTCAAAGCTGTTGCTTATTATTGTCACTATATTTATTTTTTTTATTGTCATCTCTCTCTTCTCTCTTTCTTCCTCGTTCTTCCTCCTTCCTTCTATTCAAAGTTGTTGCTTATTATTGTCACTATTTTTATCTTGATAATAAAGTTGATAATGAAAACGATAATGATGATAATGATAATAGTAATGATTAAAAAAAAATAAAAAAATATATAATTGTATCAATAATGATAATGAAAATGATGATAAACTTTATAATGGTGATATTGATGAAGATAGTGATCATAATGGTAATGATAATGATTATAATATAGATGGTGATAATGATGATGATGATGACAATAAAGATAGTGATTATCATTATCATACTGTTAGTAGTAGTGTCACTATAGTTATTAATCCTTAAGTAACCATTTTCATAAAGTATTTTTGTTATAAAACACGTAACTATTATCTTTATCCACTAAGTAATCATTATTATCATTATCATCATCTTTTTGCGTAAGGAAGGAAAACAAAAATAAATA
>BOPN01007191.1:37500-42500 GCA_017312705.2 Penaeus japonicus | reverse complement strand
TATATATCGGCTGTGTTTGAATTAGGATTTAAAGATTATTTGTTTTATATAGATTTAGAAATATTTAAATGATGCAGTTGATGCTAGCAATCTTGATGCATTGCAGACAAAGTTGCTCAGATGCTATCGAATGACGTTTTGTAGAAATAAGAAATACGAAAAGGAAAATTATATAAAAGCCTGCACTATCATTTGAACATTATTGCATGTCAAGTCACTCGATGCATAAGAAAATCATTTAACGATGCAACTTACTTGAAATGACATAAAAAGAAAGAAAGAAAGAAAGAAAAAAAAAAACAAGAAAAAAAAAAATCAGTAACATACATCCATATCATGGCACAAACATTCTTTTTATTCTTAATGACGAGCATGATTTCGTAATAAAACATAACCAAGAGAAAGAATAAAGGAGAAATAATTCTGGCATTATTGCAATATCATAGGTAACCAAATCAGTCTAAGTGTATCTGGGCGGCTGTTTGAATAGCGTTATTGGCGGGCGTGTGTCAAGAGCAAATCTCCTGTGAGTAATGATCTAAGCTTTAGTTAGGGAAACGCATGTTCTTGATGTAATATATGGTTATTAATTCATAGTACTTTAGATTCGCTGTCTGGAAGCGTTTGAAACCTTTTTGGATTGTTGAGATATGTTTAGTAGATCCTGGTGTTTGTTATCATGATGTTCATTTTATGTGATGAAGCGAAAGTGTTTATACATATATATACACACAAACATACACACACACACAAACACATACATACATACACACACACACACACACACACACACACATATATATATATATATATATATATATATATATATATATATATATATATATATATATATATATATATATATTTATATCTATACATATATATATATACATATATATATATAAATATATATATATATATATATATATATATATATATACATATATATACACATACATACATATACATATATATAATCATATAGGTATATAGATATCATTCTGATGTTAAATGATAAAACTAAATCTTCACAATATGAGTACACCCGACACAGCACTCCAAACGACTCGAAAAATAGAAAAACCACAACAAAGACATCATAGATTATCCCCAAATCTCAGCTTCTTTAAATTCTCAGCTTACTTGAAACCGCAAAACACCGCGCTAGTGTACGGCAGGATATCTGTGTTCACATGGAAACAATTCCGAACATATGTATTTTTAATGTACTTCTTATCTATAAAGATTCTTTTTTTTCTGATAACTCTGGCATACCTATTTATAGAGATTTTATTTCTTTTTTTTTATATGGACATATCTGCCATACCTCTTTCTGGCTATGTTGGTTAAACGGAGATCCACCATTGAAACTATGTGTAGTTCAGGACTGCCATCCTATATGTGAAAAAGAATCCTATATGTGAAAAAGAATCCTATATGTGAAAAAAAATCCTATATGTGAAAAAGAATCCTATATGTGAAAAGGAAATAGTCAAAATATCTTGGGGTCCGGATTCAACCATCATAACTAGCTATGGAAAATAATAGACTTGGACTATTCTCACAGCTCGACATTACTGTTATGTATGGATTCCCTATCCCACTAATTCTCAACAATATTTATAAATACCTGATATCATAATTCCATTATTTGTAGAACTACTACATGAACACTAAGGTCTCACCCCCCCCCCCCCACACACACCTCTCCTGGAAAACCAAATATTAAGAGCAATATTGGCCTAATGACAAGAATATCCAACATGAACGAAAAAAATGAATAATAAGAGCAATACTATCCTAATGACAGGAATATCCATCACGAAAAAAAAAAAAAAAAAAAAAAAAAAAAAAATATATATATATATATATATATATATATTAAGAACAATATTTGACTGATGACAAGGATATCCAACACGAAAAAAATAGATATTAAGAGCAATATTGGCCTAATGACAGGAATACCCAACAATAAAAAAAAAATAATAATAAATATTAAGAGCAATATTGGCCTAATGACAGGAATATCCAACACGGAAAAAATATGTACATAATACTACTACTACTGATAATAACAATAATAACGTAACAAAACCTACCACCAAAGGAAAACAAAACGTTACCAGAAACCGCACAGAAGAACCCATATTCCGTAAGAAAAGAATCGTCAACTGACACAAAGCCAAGGAGTGACAAAGGGCTGGTGGGAAGCGAGTCGTAAAGTCTCTGGGTTTTTGATCCTCAAGGCAGTACCATCAAAGTCCTAAGCTGAAAGGACTCCTTGAAATAAATAGTGTGAAGGTTACCTAACTATGAGGTTGTTACTAGGATTGTGTGTGCGTGCGTAAGTGTGTTATGAGTGATATTCTTATTATCATTCTTATTTTTGTTGTTGCTATCGTTATTATTATTAATATTGATAGCATTATTATTATTATTATCCTCTACATCCTCTTCCTTCTCCTCCTCGTTATCATTATTATTATTATTACTATAATTGTCATTATTATTAGTGTTATCATAATCATAACTATTATCATTATTATTATCATAATTACAATTACTATCATTATCATCGTCACCATCACATTTTCATCACCATCATCATCATTATCCTCCTCCTCCTCACCACATTATCATCCTCCTCCTCATCACATTCTCATAATCATCAGCATCATTGATATGACTATCATCATTATCATTATAATCGGCACAAAAATAAAAATCTTAAAGGTATTAGTGATAAAGATAATGACTGTCTAATACTAATAATAGTTCAATTTTAAATATTCTTTGAATATACAATACGTTTTTCCTTGACGTTGAAATCATATATGTTATAAAAAATATACACTTCCAATGCTTATCTTGTGAACATTGCAAGTTTGTGTTGTAAATATTGCATGCAAACCTCCATAACTTCAGAAACGCTGTGAACAATACCACTTGAAAGTAAAACGTGTAACTATACAATCTAACAATATTATGACAGGAATAAAAAAGAAGTTATATAAACCAAGTATATCATTATCGTATTAGAGGATATGACCACCACTTGGGGTGCATAATTTCACATACAGCGCACGCCCATGCAACCTACCATCCGCAACCCGGCACAATAGGGCGTGATCAGCTACAATTGAAATACATTTTTGTATTCGGGCGAAATTCTCATGGAAGAGAGGGGTGGGGGAGATCAGGGACTCCGTGCAATCATCAATTGACCGGTGTGACTAGCATGGTTAAGCTGAACGGGACTTGACTGCAGACAGAGCTAAGTGGTAGCTTCTGGATATTGATTAGTTGATGTTCATGTGAGATAAGAACTGTTTATGTTTTTTCTATTGAGGTCTGGACTTTTTGTTTCGTATGGATGGAAAGAAGTAGCTCAGAGGGACACGTGGTTATGGAGTGTGGCGAGGAAAAAAAAAGGTTAAAATGTTATCAAATCATGGGATTTTCTCTCTCTCTTTCTCTTTCTTTCTCTCTCTCTTTCTCTTTCTCTCCCTCACTCCCTTTTTCTCCAACTTTCTCTTTCTCTCCCTCACTCCCTTTTCTCCAACTCTCTCTCACTTGTTCTCTTTTTTCCTCTTTCTCTCTCTCTTTCTTTTTCTTTCTCCCTCCCTCTCTCTCTCTCTCTCTCTCTCTCTCTCTCTCTCTCTCTCTCTCACTCTCTCTCTCTCTTTCTAGATCGTGCGTGCATATATCTGTATCGACATGAACTCTTATCTTATTAGCTACTCAGATGCAATAAAATGCTTCTTCATGTGACTTTACAGATCGTACGTTTTCATTCATCCTTGAATGACTCATTTATAGAAGTAAAAGTATGCCAGTCATATAATGGGAAAATTGAACAGAACCTTAATCAGTTAGCTTGCTGAAAAAAAAGAAAAAAAAAAGGAGAGAGAGAGAGAGAGAGAGAGAGAGAGAGAGAGAGAGAGAGAGAGAGAGAGAGAGAGAGAGAGAGAGAGAGAGAGAGAGAGAGAGAGAGAGAGAGAGAGAGAGAGAGAGAGAGAGAGAGAGAGAGAGAGAGAGAGAGAGAGAGAGAGAGAGAGAGAGAGAGAGAGAGAGCGAGAGAGAGAGAAAATGAACAAATTGTTGTGTGTCCTAATGAGAAACACTGTAATTAAAATAGCCATTCTCTTTTTCTTCACCTTAGTATGATTCAAACTCTAGCCACGGAACTCCGGCCATCTGGCGCGAGAGGCTCTTTTGGCATTAATTGCAGAGCCATTCCTTTGGCAAAGAAGATTGCTTGATTTGTACAAAACGAACAAACGAACTTTTGTATACAGACCTAGCTTTAACGAAATCGGGTGTAAAATCAGGACACATACACACACACATATACACGCACGCACACACACACACACACAAACACACACATACACACACACACATACACACACACACACATACACACACACACATACACACACACACACACACACACATATATATATATATTATGTACACATTCCCCATAAGAATGTATGCTTGCAATGCATATAAAACATCAAGCATATCTCTCAACAAAAATAGTCTCATCTCTGGCAACACGATCGCGAAACGAAAGCATCAAACATTTTCTTCTGCAAACTTTTGAAGAGTGACTTCCTTTTGCATGTCAGATGTCTCTCGAACATGGTTTTATGATATGTTTTAAGAGAGCTTTCGGCGCCGTTACCTGGTCTCCAATTGAGGCCAAGCAGTGTTGTCATTTCCGGTCCAGTGCATGAATGCAAGCGCTTCCCTTCATACGTGGATGGAAAAGAAGCTTAAAAAATGAACAAGCTGGCATCTGAATATGTTGAAACCCTTTCTCGGAATCTAAGTTGGACGGACGTGCGTGCGTGTTGCAGGACGATGCCTCGGAAATGCCAAAGGTCAGTCTTAACATTTCCGCAAAAGTGTTTCAGCGAGCCTTAAAAAAAGAGAGAGAGAGAGATCTAGAAAGAGAGAGAGACAGTGAGAGAGAGAGAGAGAGAGAGAGA
>BOPN01007191.1:22500-27500 GCA_017312705.2 Penaeus japonicus | reverse complement strand
TATTTGGTATCAATAGGAATGACACAATGATAACTATAGTCATGACTAGAAAATAATTATTAGGATCGTAGCGATGATAACAATAATGTTAATGGTAATGATAAATATGCTAATGAGAATGATGTTAGGAAAATATATATATTAATCATATCAATTAAAAAGATGTGTTGATATTAGATAGGATTGGTTATTTTGATAATCAGGATAATTGATCAAATGAAATATAAATCATAATTATAAAGGTCAACGATAATGATGACAGTAATGGTAATGATGATAATGATAAGGGGAATGGAGATAATGATAACGGTCATTATTATAATAATGATTACATTTTTATTTCGATAACGATAAGGAGAATATTAATCAACCGTGATAAAAAATCATTAATATTAATGTCGGTAATCGACGTTAAAAACAGAACGTCAAAAGTTTATTAGGATAATATCTCTTATATTTTCAATAAGAATAGAAACAACAACTATACATGACAGTGATGGTGAAACTTAAAAAAAAAATAATAATAATAATAAAAAAAATAATAGCGAATATAAGAATAACAATGCTAATAATAATAATGATAATTACGAAAATGCAGCTGATGATGATTTGTGAGAATAATAAAATTAATAAAAAATAATGACGCAACTCTTCAATTATAACAAATGAGAAAATACCGTCCAGAATTACTGATGGCGAATTGGCATTAATTCCCATTTCATTCTGAATATTGATAATCATTTCCATTAGGACTTCTCTTAAAGACAATAGCGATGATGAAAATTAATATGATCATGCGAACGATGGTAATTATAATTATCTTAATTATGTGTGTAGTGTGTGTTCATCATCCATGTGCTGCGTGATGAAGGATTGTGGTTGATATAATCTTTGGAGCACATATACCTATATGAATGCATAGATATATACACATACACAAACCAATATATATATATATATATATATATATATATATATATATATATGTATATATATATGCATATATATACATATATGTATATATATATATGTATGTATGTATATATATACATATATGTATATATCTATATCTATATTTAGATTTAGATATATATGTATGTATGTATATATACATGTGTGTGTGTAAGTATGAATATTTATATATACTTGTGTATGTGTATCTATCTATCTACTCCCCCCACCTCTCCACACACACAACTGGGAAGCAGAGGCTGTTAATGAACCATGTAAGGGAAGTGAATAACTTTATGCAAAAGCCGTCTACACTTGTATAGTGTACATTTGCTAATGGTAGAGAAACACCTATTCGATTTTATCATGACTACAAGCTCTTGATTCACCTGTGGAAAAAAAAAAAAAAAGTTCTACTTACCCCTTTTGGTCACTATGTCCAGTGGTAGGTATGAGGAGGGTTCATTTAGAGCTCAATTTAAATCTTCTCAAGATTTTAGCTACAGAAACTTGCTAGTTCCCTGTCTGTGAACGACCACAGCTGTTGATTGGTCTGTCCCCCCCCCCCCCCCACACACACTCCTGGATTCCCCCTTGAATCTATCTGCCTGAAATGGAACTAGTCAGAATTGAGAAGATGGAGAGATCTGGAACCACACATTTCTAAATCCTACTTCGAAATACAAAACGATCAAATGCAGACCTCATGCAATATTTCCTAATGGTTCAACATAATCTCCTTCCGCAAATCTCGATTTTCGTTGCATTTCCATTTTCATTTCAACTTCCTCCATCCAGCTCTTTCGTATTTGTAGCAAAGAAATTACCGACCATGGGTTCCCCAACAACCACGGTTCCAGATTGCCTCTTCGTGGAACCGCTGAAGAAGAAGGACCACTGCAGAGACACAAGCTATAAGTATTCAACATGGTTCTGCTACGTTGGAAATGGCTTTATTATCATCTCCAGGAGACCATACTTGCGTCAGATGCCAAACACGACATTAATGTTTACCTTTTTCTAGATATTGAAATCCATCGACGTGGTAATTCTTTGTTGTTTCTCCGTATATAACTACTATGCTAACAACAGTTAAACTAAATGGGTTGTTATAGGGTTTTCCCCTTAGGTATCGAATTAAGGATTCCTGAAAAGTTAAATTGATTATGTCATAAAAGACCTGATAAAACATCAATACGTTGGGTATGCTTTCTTCTGAACTTCAAAGAGAGAGATTGAAAAGTACCATAGCTAGGGTAGTTTCCTTCAGGAATAAATCATACACGAGGCTTGAGGAAATCTATTATAGAATATTGACGCCACGTAAAGAAGATAGAACGGTGTGAGATAGACTGATACTATATCATGGAGACTTTATTACAAGCTCAGAAGAAACATTTAGGAAGCTAGACAGAGGGAAAGGTAGGAAGTATTAATATACCCAATTTCAAATTTTCCAGATTATGTTGTACAGTTCAGGGAATCAATGAGTTAATTAGTAGAACCTATTGACACCGGGGACATGTACTTTTTAATGTGGTTTTATAAATATATATTTTTTTAGGCTTAGAGGAGCCAATTAGTAGGATCACTTGACCTCACCTATTTACCCCATACCCTCAAATTTTGTGATAATTAAAAAAAAAAAATGTTACTATCATCATCGTTGTTAACGCTATAATTATCATTTCTAATTAGTATCATAAATATATTTGGATTAATGATAGCAATGAAATGTAATAAACAGTTAATAAATAACTCATACAGAAAAACAAACAAACAAAAATTAGCATAAAGTGATATATTAGATATTTTCTATCATACCTGAGAGAGAGAGAGAGAAGATATCTTCAACCAATATATACCTCAATACAAATAAGTCAAGAACATTGATAAAGAAAGAAAGAAAAAAAAAATGGCAACATGAATTGGTAATATTACATATACAGGAAATATGACAGCGGGTGGACAAAGAAAGTAACAATACGACATAACAAACACAAGGCGACAAGAGACAAATAACTAGATGTCATTACGAAATTAGTGAGTCAGAACTAAGTTTGAGAGAGGCCTATAAACTGCAGTAGATTGATACAGGCTGTTGATAATAGTGATGATGATAGTATATAATCAGTATACTGGGGATATGATAGGACCCGTTCATCCTGTGTCTACATATACAAATATACATGTTCATGGTGATGGGAATAGCTGCGATGATTATGGTAATATGGTAATGGTTGAAACTGCAACCATAGCGATAATGATAACAATACTATTGCTATGAATACCACTACGACCTCGACTACTACTACTACTACTACTAGTAGTACAACTATTACTACTACTAATACTACTACTACTAGTTCTACCACTACTACTATACTACTACTACTACTACTGCTATTGATAATAACTTCACTTAGAACAACAACAAATAATAGTGACAATCATAGTAATAGCAATATGAGGATAATATCCATTATTATTATTACGATAATGATAATTATGATGACAACAATAATAAGGATGATAATGATGATAATGATAATAGTAGTAATAATAATGATAATGATAACAATAATGATAACGACAATGCTAATAATCCTAATGATTATAATAGTGATAATAATAATAATAAGGATAATAATAATAATAAAGATAAGAATAATAGTGAAAAAACAAACACAGTCATAACAGTTATAACAACAACAACAATGATAACTATAACAACAAAAATGATAATAAGAATGAGGAGGAGGAAGATAACAATTCCTATTATGCGTAACAGCCTCTTCGTCCCAAATACCTTCATCCTCCATCATTTATCAGACGAAGGTTAACGAGAGTGATAGGAAAGTGGTGCTGCATCGTCCACATGATTGCAATACGTGACTGTTATTGTTTGTTTAGGTAACTTTTTTTTATTATTTTTTAAATTTCATTTATTATTATTATTTTTTTTTTGGGGGGGGAGGGGTCATCGGGAGGTTTACTTTTTTTTTTTTAACAAGATTTTGTATTTGTGTTATATTCATCGTTTTAGAAATGTTGATGGTATTTATTTATTTATCTATTTTTTATTATCTCTGTTCTCCTTAATCGCACAGCGCCTTTGCATCACATCGAGATTAACAACATCTTCATAATGCTTTTGATCATAATATTGCTGGGACAATTATATTCAGAGAGATTATTGTATATCTTTGGACGATCACACACACACACACACACACACACATACACACACACACACACACACACACACACACAAATATATATATATATATATATATATATATATATATATATATATATATATATATATATATATATATATATTACGCTCAATGTGAATAGTTGCCTAATGTGTACATTAGGCAATAATTACATTGTTAGCCTTTCCCCAAAACGGTAGTGAGATCCACGTCACCAAATTTAGCCTGTGTCACTACGTAGGCCTATACTTTGATGAAGAATCCTGTGCCACATGCCTTGGAAACAATTATTCTGTCAGCCCTGAATATGCTGTAACAATATCTATACGACTTGTTCTACTTCTGTGGTGACTAACGCTTTGCTACGGCTACTTATGTCTTGTAAGAAGAAAATTATTAGTTCTTGATAGCAAACTCTGCCAACGATTGGTGGGTAGCTTGCTGACCCGGCGCAAGTCAGGGCGTACTTTTTTTTTTTTTATACTATATTCGGTTTACGCATTACTTTGATGATGATTCAGCGTAATCTTTTTTTTCTCTCTCTTTTTCTTGTTCTCTCTCTTTCTCATTCTCTCTCTCACTCACTCACTCACTTTCTCTCTCTCTCTCTCTCTCTCACTCTCCCTCTTTCTCACTCTCTCTCTCCCTCTTTCTCACTCTCTCTCTCTCTCTCTCTCTCTCTCTCTCTCTCTCTCTCTCTCTCTCTCTCTCTCTCTTTTCCCCCTCTCTCTCTTAGACATAGAATTGAAAGAAACATTTTGCGAATACTCAAAGTTAAGTATCACAGTAGTACAGAGATACTGATTGTTAGGTTGAACAGATACCATGCTT
>BOPN01007190.1:55000-57500 GCA_017312705.2 Penaeus japonicus | reverse complement strand
CAATAAATGAAGACCAATCGATCGATCGTCGTCACTGAGCAGTCTTTCCTTCCACCTTTTCCACCATACAACCACAACGGGATAAAATCGACCTTCCACGTGACCAATTCACTCAGGGCGGGAACGCTTTCGGGGACTAAAACAAAGCGTGACATTTAAAAAAAGGCGGCGTCAAGTTATTTTCTGCATCCGTATATCGACGTTTTTTGTATTTCAGAATCGGATAAAATTCAGAGATATACGCCCTGGAGGCAACATAGAATGAGATTATTTGACTGAAATTATCTACAGCTCAAATAGAGGGAATATTACAAGATCTAAAAGCCCTTCCAATGAAAAGACATTCAAATGTTTTTATGTGCATATACCAGCATAAACACACATAAAACACACACACACACACAGACACACACACACACACACACAACACAACACCCTGCCAGCGCACCGTTGCCGTCAGAGGGAATGACATGACAGGGCACACCTACCGAGTGTTTGCAAGATGGTCCACTTGTGTCATGACGACCTGACATGCGGTTCTTATTGACTGGGGTTGAACCGCGGTCTGACCCAGGCGGGCTTGACGGGAAACTTCTTATCGGGGTTAGAATCCGCTGGTGACCCCGGTTAGCGGAACTGCTCATGTTATTGATATGGCAAAGAGAGATTCCCGGTCGTGTAACAGTGGGAATTCACCCAAAATGAATTATTTTTCTGGTAATCCAGTCCGGACACTCTGCATTTGTCATATTCACGTTTTTTGTTTGTTTGTTTTTTGGTATATATGCGCTTTTGACATATATGAAGTAACGCTAAAAAGGAACACACTAATGCAGTTTAAACGGATGGGTTAACAAAAATAAATGTTCAGTTATCCCTTCGCACCCTAAACAGTTCTTATTATATTGTCGTCTGTATAATAAATTCACTGATTGTGCATATGTATGAATATAAATGAATGTGAATATCTGCGCTTGGGTGGATGGACAGACTCAGCTATTCAAGTTCGTGAATATAATTTGGTGAGTTCACATGCGTGTGTCTGATATCTCGGGATTAGTTCCTTTGTCTCTTGGTGTGCGTGTTAATAGTACCTGGTACACTGTATGTGGATGCATGGGTAGCTCTTGCAGTGCATGCACACACACACACACACACACACACACACACACACACACACACACACACACACACACACACACACACACACACACACACACACACACACACACACACACACACACACACACACACACACACTCACTCACTCACTCACTCACTCACGCGCACGCACGGCAAGGCAGACAATTTTTTAAAAATGCATTTTTGTTAAAGAAAGAAATAGAATGAAAATACGAACAAATAGATACATAGACTTATTATTATCTGCTGTTACAAAACTAGACACGCAGATTAAAAACATTTTCAAAAAATAAATCGATTTGCTCTGTTTTATTGTAGGAAGAAGAATAAATAAAAAAAGAAAAAATAATATCAAAATAATGTTTTCAGAAATTTGTCATGACAACACTTTAACTGTGTCACAGAAAACTCAATAATTAATCAAGCGTACACTGCAGATATAACATTCACACATTGAAGCTCTAACAGCAGCTCAAGTATCTGTTTGTTCGTCTTTTCATTCTTTTTCTTTCTTTAATAAAAAAACGCGTTTTTTTAAATTGTTTTCACATTGCTACTGTATCCATCGATTTACACATTGCTACATCCTTATACTTTCTTACTCTGCATTACATTAAAAAAATCAATGCATATTGTATTCTGTATCCACTGCCTATAAAATCCCACAGCTGTTGAGATCAGACAGTTAGAGTAATAATTCTTTGTGAAGTTAACTGTAGATCTACGAGTATGGGTACAGCTATTCCACACGTGTGAATTTTCTATTTTCTATAATAAAATTTCCACACGTGTAAATTTTAGCTGTTAATTTTCGCCAACCTGCTATATCCCACCAGCATAAGAGAGAGAAAAAAAAACATCAGGTTATTTAAACAAGTATCTACATCACGACACCCCCCCCCTCAAAAAAAAAGGACAAACGCCTCATAACGCAGAAAAAAAAATTGACAGCATAAGTTGACCTCTTGCCATTTATTTATTTATTTCTACTCGGCTCAGCCAATGCAGATTAGCCATGACCGTCAGGCTACGACCCGGAGGTCAGTGAGTGCTACGTGGTGAAAGAAAGTAACGAATTCGTGCAAATCAATGACGCAACGTTGCATTCCGAGTGATAAATGTGTGTAAGTGTAAGTCTAGCGATAAGTGGCCAGCAACGAATGTTTGGAAATGGGACCTAAGACGATAATTGGCATGTGATAAAGTAATTTGATGACATTTCACTTATGAACGACCCTTGATTATTGGCGCATAATATACACATGTCGATGAACCAGACATCTTATGTGGTCCAGGTAATCGATGGCAGACAATGCATCCTTCATAATGGAGAGCAAGTAGTCGGTATCTATTACGA
>BOPN01007190.1:12500-15000 GCA_017312705.2 Penaeus japonicus | reverse complement strand
GGGAGAACGCTATGAAAGTTTTCTGTACTTCTGATGTGGAACGATTTTAGCTTTTGTTTGGGGTTATTTGGTTATTATGACTGTTTTTTATGATATTGGAAATTACGGATATTGTTGATGGTTGTTTTAATGGTTACGTATTAAAAAGATAAATTACTTTTGTTATTATGATCATCATCCTCACATTCATCGTTATCATCATCATCATCATCATTATCATTATTTTATTAAATCACTCTCTCTCCCCGAGATGAAATTCTTCCCTTGTTACAGAACTCATGATAATTATTTGTCTATTAATCTTTTGAATTTTGATTACAGTAATAAAAGTTTTAATTATTTCGCCAAAGATGTTTCTCTTTTTTCGGTATTTTTTAGGAATTTTGTTCACTTTTAATTTGTTGTTTTTTATACCTTATGAATTGGAAAGAGAAATGCAGATAAACATATTCAATTTTAACTGAAATCTTTGATTAAATAGCTTAGTGAGTAATATGTAAATTAGGAGTTTAAATTATTTAACTTGTGCAATATCGGGCCACGAACAAATGCTGGCGCGCATGCGCACAGCAAACATCCGCGCATATATATATATATATATATATATATATATATATATGCATATTGGCATACATATTTACTTCATCCACTCAGAACATTTACACTTATATCTGCTCATAGTCTGGTCGAGAATCTACTCATCCACTGGGGTTCATTGCCAAAGCATCCCATTCAGTCCGACAGTAGTTTTTCACCTACTCTTGCTCCCTAAATGATAAACCAACGAACTAGCAAAAAATCAAAAACACTCGGTGAAATGGGTGATGATAAAATCAGAAAATACCAATATGGTGACACATTTTCTTGGGTTCGAAAGTATCGATGTATTGCTTTTACGTCTTATGAAATACTTAATTGCAAAAAATATAGTTAAAAAGACGAATAAATAAAGGCTCAGAAATACGACACAAAACACACACAGAAAAATGGAAGTAAGAAAATAAAAAGAAGTTTATTATTACGTTTTTTTGTTTTGTTTAGTTTTTTGCCTATTAGTTTTTTTGGCCCATTTGGTTCTCACTTATGATCCTTAGAATGATTATGGGAAAACCATAATACAGGATAAAAAAAATATATAGATTAAATAAAAAAACAAGACAAGCGACAGACAAAGTCCAGACATCCTGAGCGGGCAACCAACTCTCGCTCGCCGTCGGGAGACGCTAGATGCAACATCCTGGCCACCTTGCAATCATCATTATTGCAAATGCTATAGAAAGGGCTCAGGTGTGACGACTTTTTGTCTTTTTCCTCACACCATGAATTTGTTGTGTGGAAACTTACATATAGAAAGTAATTAAGCTATTAGGTCAATCGCTCCCTTGACTGACTCTGCAGATCGCACCCCCCCCCCCTCCACACACACACATACACATACATACACACGCACACACAAACTCACAAACAAACAAAAGCATGATATCGAAAAGCATATCATTGCATTTGCGCCCTCACGTTTGCCAGAAGTTTGTTGGTATTTTATCATGTCATGTTGGTATTTTCTCATGTCGACGGTCTGTGACAACAAGTCGACGAAATTCCCGAGGGAAAGTCGCTCCAAGTCGCTAAGGGCGATTCCCAAGAGAGAGTCCTTGTCTTGGTCCACTCCAAAGTCCTTCTTGAGAGAGGCAACGTCGGCTGTCTTTAGCGCGACATCCTGTGTATCCTGAAGACGGAGGAGCTCGTCGGCGATGGCAGGAATCATGCAAGCCTCGAAGCTCTCACCGAGCTTCGTCTGGAGGACAGATGGGAAACACGTCTTGCCTGTACGAATACTAGTGGAACAATGCCAGCTGAGAGAGATGGCTGTGGACTCTTCCACTTGATAAAGAACTCGACTCCACCATCGCAAGTCCCGGATGTTCGCTATGCGTATGCGCACCAGCATTTGTTCGTGACCAATTATTTCAGTTGTTGAAATATTTCATAATTCTTAATTCGCATATTTTTAATAACTAATTAATCAAAGATCTCACTTAAAACAGAATGTGAATAAATTATGACACAAAATTGCTCTCCTTTTTTGTGTCACGGCGCCACTTTGTTTTCTTATCTAAGCGAAATGCAAAAATAACGAAATGTCAAGCTTTTTCTGCAATTAAGATACTGAATATTGATAGACAAATAATAATTATTTAACATGGAAAGAATTCCATCGCAGAGAGAGATAAGTAAGAGTTATTTCCGTGTGTCCCTGCGCCATATTTGATTTTGCTTTCTCTCGCTATCTCTCTATTGCTCTCTCGTGCGCAAAACACAGATACTTACAAACTTCCTTACATATAAGTCTACAAATATCCCTCTCTTCTTTTCTCTTTTCCTTTTCTTTCGATCTCTCTACATTCATACATATGTGTATTTATATATATGTATATATATATATATATATATATATATATATATATATATATATATATATATATATATATATATATATATA
>BOPN01007190.1:0-2500 GCA_017312705.2 Penaeus japonicus | reverse complement strand
GGCATCGGCGGCGGCTTCGGCGGCCAAGGGAGACGCGGCTTGGCTGGACAGATCCTGCTGACTCGGTAAGGGGAAGAGAAATTCATGTAAGGAGGACTGGGCGGGGAGTCTTGCGCTTAAGAATTTCTTAATATCTGTGAAGACAATCGCTTGTTTACCAAATACCTGTAGTTATGAGTGTAAGACATCTAACATTACTTAACAGATTGTTATCGTTTTCGACAGCGATGCTTCAAGACACTGTTGTTGCTTTGCAGGATTTCCAGGTTCCGAGGGATCATGTTGCGGACATAAATTCCTCCTTTTTCGTTTCTTTTTTTTACAACAGCGAGGCTCCTGAATATCCTTAAGTTATAATTCTCTTTCAGGAGTTGGCCTATGCCGCATTTAGTAAGTGCGAAATGTACGGTTATGGGTCTCTGCCTCGAAGGCCGTTTTTCCATGATCACAGCAGACGAGGGGAGGGGAGTGGGGGGGGGGGGGAGCGACCTCGCGGCGTCTCGGCTCGATGACGTCATCAGCTGTGGGAAAGGGCTCTCAATTGCGCCACACTAATACACATACACATATTCAAAACACACGTGCACACACAATTTATAAACACACACACAACACCTGTCTGGTTACACTAACGCGCCTGCATACACAAACACACAGCGTAATTTTCTTTCCACAAAATTAAATTCACATCTGTAGCTAACTTCCATAATCATCTTGCTCTCTAATTTCGCATTTATGCCATAACCTCAGTTCTATTCAAATTAATCTTCTCGAAACAGAAGAATATTTGATGAAAACGCAACTGCGAGATGCATCCAAGCCTATACTGAACTAACTACGCTGGCCATTGCAGGCACAGATCGCAACCCCGGAACCTCGAGGAAGGGGTGACGTGGCTCCTGAGTCTAGCCTTCCGTCATCCGCAATACTCCGAGGTCCATCTCGACACACTAGTTCGTCTCATCCGACCAGCTGTCCGCCTCCCTAGTTGCTTGGTGCATGTCATCGCCTGTCCCACCGTCCGTTGGGCGCTCGTTCCCCTCAGCTGATGGACTCGCAGGCGTACCTCCAGTTGCAGTCCACGTCCTTGGCAGCTGCTTCACTTCCGGGATTTTTCCCGCTGGAGGCTGCTCAGGTGACCTAGTTGTGATCAGGTCCTCTGACGGGCCCTCGACTTCAGGTGGAACCTCACGCTCGACGGTACATTGAAACGGTACTCCCCGCTCACTGGTTCCTCGGGTGGGCGATGTTTCTATGGGGACGTCTTATGCCTGGTAGACTTTCGGCCAGACGTCCTACGCCATCCTACGTGCATGTCTCCCCCGACATGTCTACGTCCTACGTGCATGTCTCCCCCGACATGCACGCCACTGTTGGTGGCTCCTCCGACGGACCCGTATTTCCGATGGCTCCCCCATCACACGAGCCTTCCTCCTGTATGCACGTCTCTGCCTTCTTCGATGCACGTGCCTCTGCCGATGGCTCCACTGGTGGACACGTTCCCGCCAATGACTCATACACACATTCAATACACACGTACACATATATATTATAGGCCCACGCATTCACAACGAACTCATTCACTACACAGATGAAAGACCTACAATCTCACAACACACTCGTCCACATACACATTCATCACACGTACACACATACATTATAGACGCACACACTGTCAGCGTCCTCATACAGATAAATACATTCAACACACACGCATACACACATTTCAGACACATACTCATAACACACTCATAAACACACATAATTTGCAGACACTCGTACTCGAAGCACACATATGCATACTCGCATTAGAGACACACAGACTAATATACATACACACATTCAACACACACGCACACACACGCACACACACAGATTGCACACTCATACAAATTGCAGACACACACACTCACACGTATACAGAGACGCAACACGCATACACGGACATTACAGACACACACTCTCAGGCTGACTTAGATACACACACTTATTACAGACCAACACTCTCATAACACATTAAAATACAATCAACACATACAGTTCTGGTACACCCAATTATACATACACATGCAACGCATACGTTCATATACATATTACAGACGCATATACTCATAACACACACACACACATACATACTCACAATACACTCATACACACACACTCACAACACGATCATACACATACAGACATTCAACACTCACGCACACACACACTCTTACAACACACATATATATACAAACATTCAACACACAAACACACGCATAAACACACACACACACACACACAAACACATACACACACATACACACACACACACATACACACACATACACACACACACACACACACACACACACACACGCACGCACGACTATATACCCATAAATCAACACACATACGCATATACAAACATAGGTCCACACACGTGTACAAACACACACACACACATAAACAAAAACAACAACATATATACAAACAAACAAACAAACGCATGCAATAC
>BOPN01007189.1:59868-63460 GCA_017312705.2 Penaeus japonicus | reverse complement strand
TATATATGTATATATGTATATATAAATATATGTATATATATATATATATATATATATATATATATATATATATATATATATATATATAAAAGCTGGAAATTGAAGATAAGGAAGATTTGATATGAAAAATATGACTAGAATTTACTCCCAGTATTGATCTTCACAAAGTATAATCTTGCAATTAAAAATTCATGACAAAGAAGAGAACACTTGAATTTCTTCTAATTGGGAACGAAAACTGAAAAAATCTTATGAAAAGGCTTGTATAAAATGTAACTTCAATGACATGGCCAAATCAAGATCAACTTCTTGTCTTTGTTTACTTTAGATAATATTTTTGCTAAGTTAAATTTCAACTAAATTTTTAAAAAGCACAGCAAAGCACAGATAATATATTGATACTAGTATATTCATGTCTTCCTATAGTAGAATGCAAGGCTCATTATATGCAGAGCTATATTTTTCTCATGCAACTAACCACCCATCCACACACCCACACACACACAGATGTAGACACAGACACTCACACAGACAGAGGCAGACAGACAGACACACTCTCACTCACACAAACACACACCCACTAGCCTAATCCCCCACATAAACACACATTATGTTGTTTCTTCTTTTTCTAACATAGATTGCAGGAATAAGTACAAAGACATGTTGGTCAAATATGGGCTTTATTAAATTGTTCATGTGGCTCCAAACAAGTGAAGAATAATGACTAGAGGCATATACACAAATATCCCATTAATCAAGGGCATCAAAATCAATTCAAAAAGTCTTTCTTTGAACACTGTAACATTCTCTTGGATGTGATGGCAATTGGCATAATACTGTACTGTATGGGCAGGATTTTTCTTCAAGAAGTAACAACCAGAATTCTTTGCCCAAAGGATCCAGCACTGGACATCATAGACTAAAATGAGACCTTGAAAATGAGTTTCAACGACAGCCCAACAGACCTTTAAGATGAAATTTCAGAAGGAGAAGCACCATGAACGGAAAAGCTAATAAACATTTAACAATTAATGTCATAACTGTAAATCCACTTAACTACATCGGGAAGCCTCATATACATATTTCAAATATACACTACATGGTACAACTGATTATCTTGAACACCAACAGATCACCTCAAAAGACGTTAGAGTAAATCGAGATGTCATTACCTGCTGATTGTCAGTTATTATAAATTTATCATACACACAGTACCCAAAGTATGGAATGTTTGTCATGTTCCAACGGTTATATGATCACATGTAAATTGTAAAGAAGAAAATCTTTAAGAAAATTTTAATTCATTCAGAAACATGAATGTCTTAAATCTTTATCCTTTTTCATGTTTAGCCTTATAAAAGTGGTCTATTGGCTGAATACAAGAAAAAAGGACTACATAACAACAACAATAATAACCAACCACACATAGTGAGCCAAACTAACTAACCACAAGCTCGTGTGTAATAATGAAACACTGTAACTGGATTACAATATATGGGACTGTTGTAAAAGTATGGTTGTTAGTGACACGTCTGGCAAGGATGAACCAATGCTTCAAGAACACTACCCAAGGAACTGGGGAAATATTCTTAATGGCTATAAGGGGATATACAATTATTACATTCTAAACACAGTCATCTAACACAAATTCTGCTTGAAGGGGGAAAAGTTGTTCGATCCATAAAATGCAAAGTGAATAGACGTTAATGTTGACATTACTCCCACTTCTTTATCTTTTCTTTTCCAAGGTATATTCGCAGCATCCAAGAAGACACCTACAATGCCACATCTATTCAATATACATAATATGTAACATTATTTATTAGATTGTTCACCACATTATATAGTTTCTTTACAAGTCAGGCACATACATTTGATCCATTCATTGTTATTCAACCTTATTTTTTATGAATTAATATTTTCACAGAAAAAATATAGCTCTTTTCTTTTTTTCTTCAGCGTGAACACAATTATTTGAACTGTTTTATACAAAACAATTTCTCTGCTCTATTTTCAATACTCAGGCTAAGATTATTCCAAATAACAACAGCGCGCCGTGAGATCTGAAAAATTCTCACGTCCGAATGCAATAGTAATCTGCAGCGACATCAAGCCAGATTACTATGCTTTTGGCCTCAAACAAGCAAGACTGAAAAACTTGCACCTAATTGAAAAGATAAGTACAGTCTAAATAATCTAAATACCACTGATAATTAATTACAGATTATCTCTAACAAAATAAGCAGCCAAGTCTTCAACAAGTAAACATGGCAGAGAGAGAATGAAATAAATTTTGAACTAAGAACAAGAAAAAAAAAAAAAAAATCTGAATATTAGTTTCTTCAAAAGTATTGCACATATAAAGAACATTAAAGGTATGGCAAATGGAAGCTTCATATTCCATATAAAGACAAAAAAATCTAAATAAGAGGTCTTCCACAATATACTAAATATTCAATAACATTAATACACCGTCACCCACATTCAAATCCTTAAATAATGTAACCAGAAAAAAATGAGGAAAAAAGACAAAGTAAAAAAAGAAAGAAAAGTATAAACACTATCATTCCACATACAAACAAAAATAACAAATTCAACAACTTCCTTTATTAATTTTGCAGTTGCTACTGGAGGAAAATAGTGGCTCTCAGTGACAACACAAGGGAGCTGAACATTCAAGAACAGGCTTGGGGACGTCACTCAATATAATGTCACTTCAATGGAGGGCTTGAAGGCATGTAGAGGAAAGAAAGAGAGAAAGAAAAAGAAAGAGAAAGAGACAAAGAAAGAAAAATCTTCAACGAAAAGTGTCTTACTACAATAGAATAATAAATATAAAAAAGTAATAAAATTCATCTCTTGGCATTTCCTCTTTTCAAACCGTGACTGGGGAAGGGATGAGGAGGGGAGGGGAGGGGGGGACGAGTATTGCTCTTTCCGAACTTCAGAGAGCTAAGTAATTCCACATGTTTTATATCATGAAATCCATGCTGATTGAGTGAAAATTATGGTGAAAGTATGATTGAAGAGGAAAATATAGACCAGGGGGAGGGCTCCAGGAAATACACCATAATGATGAAATTATATATATATAAACATACATATATATAAATGTAAATATGTATATATATATATATATATATATATATATATATATATATATACATATATATATATATATATATATATATATATTTTCATCTATGTGCACATTTTCCAATAGTATAGCCAAACAACCCAAGTAATTTTAACAAAATTATCGCAGAAGAGACTGGATGTTGGCTCTGGGGTCCATTTGGTGCCGATACTGCTTGGCGATGAAGAAGCCAATGATCTGCAAAGGAAAAGGGAAGTATTTAGCTTCAGATCTCTCTCTTGCTTTTTTCCTCTCTCTTCCTCTCACTCAAGTCTGCTGGATTCTCTGATTGCTTTTCTTGAACTTTTTTGTTTTTCAAATGTGACTAATATTACCAGAACATATTGTCATCTCCTTAAGTGTAGTCTAAGAAAAGAACTGATATGCGAAATTATAACATGTCATAAAGCGACCATTCTCTTATAATATGACTATTAAAGATTGTAATACAAAAAA
>BOPN01007189.1:49868-52368 GCA_017312705.2 Penaeus japonicus | reverse complement strand
GATAACATGAAGAGGGAGGGAAAAGGAAGGCAACCTGTGCTTATGACTGAGTGCCACAGTACAAGGCAGCCTTAGTGGCACAGAGGCACATTGTAAACGATGGGCATGAGTAAGAATAATCATAATATTCATAAAACCATGCTAGCAACAACAAAAAACTCTTTTTTGCTGAAATCTCCCAACTTTCCACACCAGCAAAACGCATTCTGAAGCCCTAGAAATGCTCCTCACTTTCCAGGATTATTTTTACACCAATTCCGAGTGACAGGTCAGATGAGGAGACCGCGCAAAAAATGAAATAGTGAAGTTCTTCCCAGCACACTTGTAAGTATCATGATTTAAGGATTTCAGGAGTCATGCAATAACCTACCTTCTTAGCAACAATCTGCTGCTGCTGTTCGTTAATGGCAAGGCATGCACAGGCCACAGAGAACTGGATGATGAATATGATGAACAAAACAATCATGTAGAAGAACAGCATCACCTGTTGGAAGTTAAGAAACTTTTTAGCAATAATGAACTGGATAGTTCAATCTAAGCTATGTTAAATTTGGGAATTTACTTAACAAGTTAACAAATCTATAAATAAAAAAGATGTCCATGATTTTGAGATGGCATCAAGAAGGCTACCACTACATTCTGTCAAAGTCCCCCGTCACTCACCTGGTGATGTTTACTCGCCCCAATGAGACCCACTATGGATATGATTAGTAAGAAGACTCCGCAGGCAATAATTCCAGAAACCAGCGACAGGGAAGTGACGATGGAGGCTGCATTGGCAGCAGCTGCTACCCCAAATAGGATAAACGCCACAACCTGAAACATGAAGAGGTGTATCAAACCAAAAAGCCGTATCCAAGCTTGAACATTATCCAAAAAATATAATTTTCTGATCTTTGGCAACCAAGATAAACAGTACATGGAATCAATACAATGACAAATTCTTTGCCACTTTCTGTCAATGACATTTCAATTGCCTAATTTTACATCAAGTCTCACATGAGCATTTGTCACCTGTTCAGGGTCTTGTGAAGACACAATATCCAACCCATTTCACAATCTAACAGGCAATCGGGAATGTGTAACGAGATTACTTTGCTAATTAGTTCTGCTATGCTGCTGGTTAAATGATACAGATATATATTTTAAAACTTTCTGTGCATAAGAGGGTTATGTTGTATTACATTGCAACTCATCAATTAAAATGTCAAGTTTCATCATGCTCAAACCATGTGAGTTTGGGCTTTAAAAATTCAAATCCTCCCACAATGATAGAAATGCTAGCTACCACTAGCATTATAAATTACAGAGCTCTTGAAGGCCAACTTGGTGATTCATTATATCATCCATTAATGAAGTAGACTCACTCTTTCTTGCAAGAACAGACATGGAGGTTTATCTATTTATTTATTTATTTTTCATTGTGACCTAGTTTGGTTTCATGCATTCCCTCCACACCCCTATTGGACACTAGTGCTCAATAATCAGTTTTATGCCTTTCTTTATCCAAGAAAACATTTTTGTCTTTGTTAACTTATCTTCTCTACTAATGCATACATTTCTACATATTTTATGTATTCTTTCTTTATTTTTCAAATAATACTATCCTCTTTAAAGAGAAACACTGACCCACTGACAACAAACTCGTAATTTGTACTTTGAAGAACCTGGATTGGCCTACCTAATGCTACCATCAAGTATTTATAATATCAGATATCTTCTTAATTTACAATTTGCAATTGATATGTCATAGATATCTTAGCATTAATGTAACTGATCTTTGGCTTCTATGTGCTGGTTACTTTTTGGTGATGGTTGTCATGTAATAAATATTCAGACAATTGTCCAGTGAGGAACCAAACAAAGATACAGAAAACTAAAAATACCTCTTTAAAAGGGAATGACAATGCTATGTAAATTAATCTGCACACTCAGACATCAAAAAAAGGAACCCACAGAAATGTATATTCTGGTAAGATATAGATTGTAGACCTTCCTGGCCTTTCCCACTGTGCAAAATACAGTCATATTGGCAATTACTTGATGTGGTCCTATTCAAGAAAGTACTAAAATGTTCCCAACACCCCTTAATTTTTTAATTTTTATTTTTGAATTACAAACAAGTAATGGTATAATCAATGGATTGCAGCAATCAAGAATTTAAAAAATTAAGGCCGAGATATAGTAAAATTCCCCTGGAAATTTTAGAAAATACTTTAGGATGGCCAAACACTGGTGCCTTAAAATAAAAACAATTGTGCTTATATAAAGCCATAAACATCATCATCATAATCTTCATTGACAATGCATAATATATTGGGGGATTAGGAATGTGCCCGTCTGCCATCTCGTCTAGATACGCCGGCCACTGTGCCCTGGATCAAATATCACAAAACTATGAATACTCCATCAACAAATTCCAGAAATAGAGGGCAAAATCAGTAAATTTTCAACAGTAAACATTGCTACCATCTGTTGTTATCCAATCCAGCAGTGCCAC
>BOPN01007189.1:34868-37368 GCA_017312705.2 Penaeus japonicus | reverse complement strand
ATCCTTAGTTACCCCGAGATAAATTTTCGTTTTCTGTAATTACCTGAGTTTTAGAGAAAATTGAAAGGAAAAGTGAAAAATAAACTTAATTTATTTGATATTTCCTTACCAGTCCTTGCCGGTCTGATTAGAGGAAAATTTATTGACGAAGGAAATAAGATATAGAATTCCTCAATTCCTACAAATCCCCATTAAAGACGATCTTAAATGGCATGAGGTAGATAGCTGTCTGTGTATGGTGACCTTTAACAAATATCCAATTTAACACAAGGAAAAGCAGAAAAATATGCCTATTTTAACAGGATATCGATATACATGAGCTTAAGAACTTTATTCTCTTGATGAAAATTATAATATTGATAACAGGAGTATTCGTAATGAATGATTATCATTACTTGTTTGTTTGCTGTGATTGTTATTATTATTACTTGATATAAAGAGTTGATCGTAAAATTAGTTGTCACGAGTACGTCAATTTCGTACTGAAGAAAAACCCCTTCCACCGGTTGGTATATCTTTTGTGGTATGTGGTATTACTCATATGTAGTTCCAAACACTCATTCCGCTCCCCCTCCTCCCGAGTTGATAGATATTCCTTGGATATTCCTCTTTGAAATGAAAATTTTGTTGATAATCTTGAAGGGAAGTGAAAGGTATATATGCACCATATCATAGTTCTACATTCCAAGGTAAAGTAAAATTTATCCTAAGCAAAACAGCCGAATTTCAATAATCATTACTGCGTTTTTCTTGCTTTTTATTTCTAAAACGTAGGGATGTTAATTTATAAGTGACAAATATGAGTTTTCTTTGTTTTGGAAACAAAACAACGAAGGAAAACACAGGAAAATACACGAACATGCCAAAGGCCCTGATGAAGCAGTAAATGCGAAAAGGCCTTCGACATATTCGTGTGTTTTCCTTCGTTGTTTTGTTTTCAACTTGTTCAGCATGAGATTTTGTATTATTAGAGAACATACTTTGGCGCTTACGACACACGCATACATAACACACAACGTACATGTGCGTACATGTGCGTGTATATTTACATACACACACATATACACATATTTAGACAACACAGACGTCTCAAATAAATAAGTTATTTCCCAAATTCATAATTCTAAACGGCAAACTATATTGCGCATTGATTAACTCACATCACTTAGGTATGGCATCAACAATAAATCTGAAAATGCAAGCACTAAAATTTTTGACCAAAGATAACTTAAAAACTCCGCTTATCAACACACTTGGATGAAACCTTCAACCAAACTATGGGCCATTTTTTAAAACCATCCTTGGTTCGAAGGTTACCAAACCGGAAATAAATTGCGTGAAGCCGGCCCGAAGAGTTCATTCGAGCGCGCCAAGTGATCGAAGAACCATGGCGAGCGGGAAGGATAAAACGCATTCGCTCACGGAAGATCAGAGGAAAGTTTTGATCTCTCTCCTCGCTGACCACAGCCTCAGCGTAAAAAAAAAAAAAAAAAAAAATGTACGACCCTGGGAGCTACAGTCGCAAGCAGCAAGGATGCAGTCTGCCCGAACTAAGGTCAGCAACTCAGCTGACCTTACCTCAGAGAACATACGCGCAAAGTAATTAATACTAAACATTTTTTGCATGTTTGTTATTTTAGCATATATATTGTGATAAAGGATAGATATTTTGAATGATATTAATAGATCATTCATAGACATAAGCACAAGACATAAGGAAACAAAAATCAGGTCATGAATATACGGAAGTAGGCAGTTGCAATATTAGAAATGTATTCTCTTGTGTGATGGTATGCTTTATTATCTTATATTCCTTGACGTTATGATTCAGAATCAGCTACACCAAATAGTTGTATGCTTGTCACTTATCCAAATATTTACCTTTTGTAGATACGAGTTTGCAAACTTAATACCAAAGACATTTTCTTTTCAGGTTCAGAAAAAAAGCTCTTCAAGGTTTCTATTTACAAGCTACTGGTGCTGACTTAGGGGACTTAGAGCTGGAGTACGCAGAGAAGCAATATGAATTTTTTACACCTCTGTGCTTGAAGATTAATAATTTTTTGCTAAATATGGTGGCAGAGGTCTTTCAATTATTATTGTTGTTCTGTAATGAAATCGTACAACTATAACATCAAGCAAATTGTGCATTTAACCATATCAGAATTCATGGCTTAAAATTGAACTGAGGAACACACACGCCTATTGAGTGCAACGTATATCGATCTATTTGTAATGCATACCATATCACCATCTATTTATCTCTCTCTATATATACATAATGAATGCACATCATGCACACAGACACACACACACACACACATATATATATATGTATATATATACATACACACACACATACACACACACACACACACACACACACACACACACACACACACACACACACACACACACACACATATATATATATATATATATATATATATATATATATATATATATATATATATATATATATATATATATATATATATAT
>BOPN01007189.1:24868-27368 GCA_017312705.2 Penaeus japonicus | reverse complement strand
CGTTCATGCAGTTAAGGCTGAGTGGGCCGAAGGCGCTGAAGTTGTTCCGGAGGCCACGAGCCATGTCCTCTCGGGCGAACAGGGCTGAGGACGAGTGCCACAGGCGATTAGGGGACGTATGTAACCTCGCTCTGATGCGGAAAAAGGCGCTAGTTTGGTCAGAGGTCGTGATAAATTGATCCCCAAATTTTAGTTATCATGACCGCCATTATTCACAATATTTATCATATGTGATTGTTACTATTATCATTATTCAAGTCATCGTAAAATCAGCACAATAATATCGCCAGAAAACAAGAACTGTATGTCCATAAACCACGCATCACACGACTTTAACATCCTATCAAAGAAAGTAATCCTCACCATAACGGAAAAAAAACGTGTAAATTGAAAATATTTTTTTTTTTTTTTTTTTTTTTTTTTTTTTTTTTTTTGCAAAATCGTCACATGCAACAGGATTCTGGACTTATTGGAATGAAATCGGGACTCGAACTAACGGTCCGCCACGAAGGCTCCCTCGTCCCGCGTGATTCCGGCCATGACGTCGACGCGGTTGTACTTCCCTTGCCGCATGAGGCTCGCGGGCTCGTCGGGCAGGAAGTCGCCGTCCACGCGAGGCACCGTCGGCAGCGGGAAGATGAACCACTCCTGCCGACAAGCACAAGCAGAGAGGTCAGGCAAAGGGAAACGTCTCTATCTCAATCTCTCTCTCTCTCTCTCACTCTCTCTCTCTCTCTCTCTCTCTCTCACTCTCTCTCTCTCACTCTCTCTCTATCTCTCTGTCTGTCTGTCTCTCTCTCTCTTTCTCTCTGTCTCCCGCTCACTATCTGTTCCTCTTTATGTCTCTTGATTATTATGTGTAGTTATCTAACATAAAGATAAGAAAGAACGAGTAGTCGGCATATTTGTGGTTATTATGGTCGAGTAAAACCGACCGAATAGCAAATCACAACCCAAATGAGTTAGCAAGATGAAATCTAAATGAACTCACCCAATATCAATCAGCCTCACCAGAAAAAAACAACAACAATAACAACACAACAATAAGACGACTTGCCGTGAAGTTCTGCACCGCCGAAGCGACCTCGCGCCCTGCGGTCAGCTGCAGGCAGAAGGTGACGTCGCGCGTGAGGATGCACTTGGGGCAGCGGGAGACTCGGCTGGTGAGGAAGGCCGCGGGTCGGAACTTGTCTCCGTTCGCCCACGGATCCAAGGCCGACCCCGACTGCAAGATGGCGCGGGAGAACAAACCTTGGGGACGGGAGACGAGGAGCAGCGGATTAGCAGGATGCAGAGGGAAGGATTCAAACTAAACAAGTTGAACGCAAAACAACAGGCAACACAGCTCTCGCCTGCCCTCGCAAGTCTCTCTAAACAGAACTGAGCTGTTCTCACCTTTTGATTTGGGCGACAGGATGTGGTAGTGGACGGAGGCGCCGCCCGCACTCTCCCCGAAGATGGTGACCCTGGCGGCGTCTCCCCCGAAGTTGTGGATGTTCTCCTGCACCCAGCGGAGTCCCATGACCTGGTCCTTCAGACCGAAGTTCCCAGGCATCGCCATGTCTTCCGTCGACAAGAAACCTACACAAGGAAACCAAAGCAATCCTAAATAAAGTCCAACGAACCGTGAGTAGACAAAGAAAAAAACAACAAAACAAAACATTAAATAACCACGTTCCGAAAGGGCAAGACATACAAGATAAAAATCAAGCATCGCCTGACAGTACTTGCCTAGAGTGCCCAGCCTGTACTGCAGGACGACCAGCACGATGCGGTGGTTCATGAGGACATGAGGCAGGTAGTCCTCAGCGGCGCCGACGAAGAAGGCGCCGCCATGGATGAACACCATCACAGGGAGCCGCTCGTCCGGCTTCTTCTTCTGCGGGCGGCGGGGGGGACACGGGGGTTCAGTTTAGCTGCTTGTATGTAAGCTCATGTGAATAGGCATTTGTATATGCAGTGTATATGTGGGTGTGCATTTGTGTATATGAATATATGTGTATATGTATATATATATATATATATATATATATATATATATATATATATATATATATACACATACACACATACATATATATCCATACTTCTGATAGCATCATAGTGTTACTATCATAATTACAGTATAACCACTAATTTATAATCTGTAGGATATCATATATATTTTACTTTATTTTGTTATGATTTTTCCATTGAAATTGTGTATATTGTAACTAAACAGCTCAATATTAAAAAAGAAAAAACAATAACAAAAGTGGATTTTTATTTTGAAGAAAGAGTATAACGTAATGAGCTACACCAAAAGAAGGATTAATAGATTTGAAAGTAAAATTCCATGTTACATTTTCAAGATCTTCAGCTATTATTTAAAATCGATGGTCACAGGGAGCTTGCAACAGACCTTTGGTAATAATGTTGTTGTGTTACAGCAACTTGTGAGTAAGTGCATCATCAAAAAAAAAAAAAAAAAAAAAAAAAAAAAAAAAAAAAAAAAAAAAAA
>BOPN01007189.1:0-24768 GCA_017312705.2 Penaeus japonicus | reverse complement strand
TATATATATATGCAACCAACTGAAAGGCCCATGAGCAATACGTACAAACCAAACCAAACGCACAAAACCCAATCACACAGACCATCCCGCAGAGAGGCAACACCACCGCCCTTCGAGACCGACCTTTGGCGTGAAGACGTTGAGGAAGAGGCAGTCCTCGTCCCCGATCATGTCGTCGGCGGACACAGGGCGGCCGAAGAGCACGCTCTCGAAGGGCGGCTGCAGGCAGGGAGGAGGCATTTTGGAGCCGTCCCTCGTGCCCGCCCATTTATCCGCTCGGACGGGATCCTGTGGGGCGGGAGGAAAGTGGGTGTGGCATACTTCTGGCTTCACAAGGCGTAGTAGATGGGCTTTTTGGACTTTCTTGGGAAGTGTAGTGAAGTAGGGAGAACAACATTACCTTCTGGGATATGTAGAGAAATGCGTAGATATCTGTATGTACGCATAACGGACATATGTTCCTATTTTTGCACGTTCATTCGGTGTTTAACTCATTAGGGCTATTTTTTACTGATTGAAGTAATAATAAATTAGCGTATATAAGGAATAGTTATTTCCCGAAATAATGGGTATATTTGTATGTGTAGTCGCCAGCGGGAAGATTCTTCCTTTCCGCTTCCCCTTCCCCCTTTCTTCTCCCTCCTCCCTCCTTTCCAAGTCTCCTTTCATTCCTCCCCTCCTCCTTCTCGCACCTCTCCACTCAAACCTTGCCATAGTGACGCTGGCCGTCGACCCTCGGTACCACAATGGCCTTGTGCGCTCAAGCAAACATATGTCGGGGCAGCAGACAGATTGCAGGCAGCACAAGGGGCACACAAGCTTACTACTACGGGAATCAAGGGAAGTGATAACGTTGGGGTAAGTATTAATCTCAGAAAGAGCTATAGCCGCCACGGGCAAGCGGGCGCGAGTAATTACAAAGAGAAACTAAAAACGAATGAAGTACATGAAAAGCGAAGACGCAGAGCAGTGTAAATGTGCAAAGCTTTGAAAGTGTAAGACTCCGCAGCAACACGTGGACTCTTCAAGGATGTTGAATTACGCAAAATCATGATGCAGTGTGCATTTTTTTTTTATCCTGTTTAGTTGTTTATAACATCTATATCATGTACTTGTATTTTGTAATCATCGATATAATAAATCGTCCCTGTAGGTTATAACTACTCTTGTGACGCAAATAAATGCAATACTTTGAAGAAATCTCAACATTATGTCTATGAATATCTGTTCAAAAGTTCCTCTCGTCTCAGTTTGACATATGTTCATAATTCTCCTTTTAATATCCTCCTACCATCGTAAATTATTCTATATTTTCCTTTCTCATTTTTTTTCACGTTTTAATGACTTGGGTAAAAGAAACGTTTCTTGGCAGACATTTTTTTTCTTCGATTCTGATTGCAATTCGTGATGGACTAACTGATCTGGAAAATGATATTGTAAAGAGAGAAGACAGCCCGCCCCCCTCTCTCTCTCTCTCTCGCTTCCCCCTCCTTTTCTCTCTCTCTCTCTCTCTCGCCCTCCTTTATCTCCTACTCGCTCGCCATGGGTTCTCCCCCCCTCTCTCTCTCCTCCTCCCTCCTCTCCTACCTTGAGTTTGAGCTTCTCCAGCGGCGGCTTGGCGTAAGGAATGCCGTAGTACGAGAAGAATTCCTTCCCTTTGGTGGAAAGTTCGTTCATGCCAGACACGCGCCCCTCCATCAGCGTCACCACGGGGGCGCCGCTGCCCACGGCTGCCAACGCTGCCAACGTTACCGCAGCGTACAACATATTCATTCTGTGGAAGAAGAGAATGCAATGCCAGACACACCCGTTGGAAGGCACGTTGCAAGACGGAAAACAACTACGATAAGCAGGTAGCAATTAGACGCCTTAACGATGGAGGAGGCAGCCGCAGATAAGAGACCTCTCGTATTTATCTCTGTCTCCTCTCCTCCTCCAGGCGAGGCTGAGCGATCGCGCCAGTCTCTCTCACGTCCTCCTGCTCTGGCCGTCGCCGCGGCTCAGTCCCGACCTTTGCTCCGTCTGTACTCAGAGATGCTTATGTACGTGTGAATGTGCATGGACATACTCACGCACATGGGTCCACATGCACCTAGACATAAATACTCACACACATAGATACACAGGTATAGACACACACACACACACACACATACATACACAAACTGGTTCACTCTCGTCTCTCACCTTATCTACAGCTCATCTTTACCTTTTCTTCGTACCAGAGATAAGACAGATCAAGGTTGCTGATGACAAAGGATTACCTTGACAACAGCGACAGAAATCGGCATTGTTGGGAAGAGGGAACCGGTCAGAAGAGACGCTCTATTTGATCTTTTATCGGAAGTAAAGTAAGAGAATCCAATCTTTTTGATTAAAGGAAAGGCTAAGGCCGACTCTGAAATGCATTTAACCATCAGTTTATCAGTCTGTCTGTTCCGAGATCCCTCCATCTCCCTGTCATAACTCGCAAGGAAACGCAATTAGTTCTCATCACAACCTATTGCCAGTAAAGTCAACGATCACCCGATAACAAATTTTGTCTGACAAGGTAGCCTCTGACCTGACAATCACCCAGTCCTAGTAAGTGATGACACCACAACACGATGAATGAATAAGATTAAAAAAATAAATGAAATAAGAATAAAAAAATCAGAATGTAAAGCAGAGCCAAAATAAGCAATGACGACCTCCGTCAAGTCCACGAATGTCAAGAGACAGACCGAGGGGCGCCATGCTAGCGTGATGGAGTTCAGCCTACCGAGGGACGTCGTACCTGCGCCGGCGACCAGTGACATTCGGCTAAAAGTGCTCTTATCCCTGTCCTCGACTCCGCCTCACTGCCAGACGCGTTTCTCGGCTGCAGTGTCTTCCCCCAGCAACTATTCCGTTGGTTAGGTTTTCTGCATTATTACTTTTGAATTGTAAATCGAATGGGTACTTTAGCAGAGAGAGAAAAGAGGTAATTGAGGGATCGCTGGTAATTTATATATGATAAGATACAGAAGTTTTCCCATTCGTTTTCCCCTAAATTTTTTTTCGCGTCTCCTTCTAATTAAGTTACTGAGGTCGGCTTTTAATCAAGGATGGCTGATGCGCTCCCATGCACTATGAAACATCAGTCCTGTCAGTCATATATATATATACATATATATATATATATATATATATATATATATATATATATATATATATATATCTCTCTCTCTCTCTCTCTCTCTCTCTCTCTCTCTCTCTCTCTCTCTCTCTCTCTCTCTCTCTCCCTCTTTCCCTCTCTCTCTCTCTCTCTCTTTCTTTCTCTTACAAACGCACAAACACGCATACACACACACGCACATGTACAGACAGCCACACACACACCAATAAGTTAACGTCAAGAATGAGAGTCTGGTGCCAGGTACTGCCTTGCAAGCATCAACACAATTCCGGAGGCGTTTGGCAATGCAGCGAGCGAGCGAGCGAGCGCAAGGGCGGCCGGGAAGGCGTTCTCAATGCGCGTTCTCTGGGCCCCGCGTCAGGTACGTCCGTCTGTCACTTGAACTATTTTCGTCACTTCATCGTCATAGCTCGCAGTTCCTGTTCATTTAACTCGTAATTCGCAGCTACGGTGGCTGTGAAGCAGTCACTGGCGGTTTGCCGAGAGGTAAAGGATATTCATTCGGACATATTTCTTTTTTTTTTCTTTTTTTTTTCTTTTTTTTTCTATATAGACACCATTTCTTCCTCTCAATTTTCTTGTTGAATTTTGTACACAGATTAGTTCTGAATGGACATGGAATCTAAGAAGTAAATAATTAGGAAAATAACGTAATGGTTCCTTCTTATCAATGATAAGAAGGAACTACCATGATAATGATATTATTGATAATGACGATGATTATGGCAATAAGATATGAATCGCAATGATAATTATGAGGATAATGATGATAAAGATGATGATAATAATAATGATAAAGATAATAATGATAATGAAAAAAATAGCAGTAATACTAACGATGATAATAATGAAAATAAAAAAGTATGAAAATTGTAATAATAATAATAACAATAATAATAAGAATAATGGTGATTATAATAACATTGATAATGATAATGAGGATAATAATATGAATGATAATAATAAAAATGTTATTGATAATAATGATAATGATGATAATATTATTGATGATGATAATGATAAGGATACTGATAAGAATTGTAATATTAAAACTGATGTTAATAATAATGATAATGATAATAATAATCGTAAAAAGGATAAAAGTATTAGGAAGAATATTAATCATAATAATGATGATAATAATGATAATGATAATAGTTATAAATATTGATGATTATAATGATAAAGATAACAATAAGAACGAAGCAACAACGACTATAATAGCAATAATAAAGCAGTAATAACAATAGTGATAATCATGCTAGTGACGACATAGAACATCAACAAAAACAACAATAACAGCATTAAGCTTATATCAATGAATTATAATTCTTCCAATTACGATTTAAAGACAATAATGATAATGATAACATAGATAATGATGATAATAGTGATAATGATAATAATAATGAAGATAAGGATAGCGAGAATGATATCAAAACAATATAGATACTAAGAAAATGAGAAAACCCTGTGCACATTTCAAACCAGGAGGATCAAAATATATCTCTCTCTATCGTTATCTGTCAGTCTATCTGTCTTTCTCTGTTTATCTGTCATGCTCTCTCTCTCTCTCTCTCTCTCTCTCTCTCTCTCTCTCTCTCTCTTTCTCTCTCTCTCTCTCTCTCTCGCTCTCTCTCTCTCTCTCTTTCTCACTCTCTTTGTACATCTACAGTTTTCACACCGTAGGCAAGTTGTCACTCCCACATCTTAGTAGCTTCTCTGACCGAGCTCTATCGGTGATTGGAATACCTCCTTCTTCCCTCCATTTGCAAATGTCAAACACGCGTTTTGTCTTTGGGCTATCATGGTGATGTTGAATACTTTTTGCAATGCTTCACTACTCCATCTACTTTTATATCGCTATCATGTATATATTTTTACATATCGTTACTGTTATATCAATTGAATAATAGCTGATATATGCCTATCTCTATGTTTCATTTTGAGTCCTTTTCATTATCATATGTTTTTAAGAAAATATTTCACTTCTATCTCATCGCCTGCACATAAAAACATCTTGTTGCAACCCTCTCAGAGTAATCTTGTCATGCATACATAACACTCAATACCTGTGGCTCTTAGACAGTGGGAGACAGAGAGTTGTCTGTACTGAGTGTACTCTGTTCAGATATTCACAACAATGTACTGCTTTCACTCGCCCGTCACTTAGCAACGTCTACCAAAAGCCCTGCTCTGGCATTGCAAGCAAACCTTTTCTCGCTTAAACACACGCTCTCTGTTTGCGAGCCAGCTTGGACTATAACTGTCAGTGAGGTTTTCGTGTGAACTGATGTTTATTGTATTGTGTCTTGTATATCACGTTACCCTTAGGGTAATGCCGAAAGGACTTGTAAACCCAAACTGGTGATGGCAGTTGCAAGGGAAAGGACAAACGGCATAAAGGAACACTGCATGATAGACCGTGTGTTTGAATAATATAGATACTTTGGCAATATATGCATGCAGTAGAGGTGTGGCTTACATAGAAGACCGATGTCCCCTTAAACGGTTTACAGGTGAGTTATCCCTACGCGTTGTATTATCAGCGGCCTCTTAGTTACTTGACCCTTGATCCTGATAACAAATAATTCATAACTTGAGAAGTTGAGGGAAGTTTTTTATAATCAATTCATTTACGATTATCACGATGATGATGGCCATCATTATCATAACTATTGTTATTGTTATCTTATTATTATCTTATTGTTATCTCTGAATGGAGATGATTGGACTTAACAAAGGAAGATATAACTTTTGGATTTGGGAAGAGGAGGCAGGCAGACGCCGACTCACGGCCTGTAACCTTCTCTTCATTCTCACTGTGTACTGCGAGCGGCCGCACACACGTCATTCATAATTTGCGGCTGTCATGCACGCACGTTTGGCAGTGGAGGGCCTAGCGTCATGTTCTGATTGCAAATACATACGTCTCGGTGATAAGCATAGATGCAAATACTACTATTTCTGGAATGATTATTACTACTATTATTATTGCTATTATTATTATTATTACAACTTTTACGATTACTATTATTATCACTGATAATTAGGATAAAGTTGATGATTCTGTTAATGATGATGAATGATGATAATGATATCGGTAATCAAGATATTGATGATGAAGATGATGATATTGATGATAATGGTAACAGAAATGGTGTAAGAGGGATAATTACAATGGTAATATTGACAGTAATTATGATAGTAAGGATGACATTGAAAATTGTTATTAATTAAATTATTGACTGAAATCGCTGAATGAAACTAAAAACACCGTTGGCAATAATCATACTGATATCATATCACTCATGATAAAACTGACAATCACCATGAAAATAACAGTAAACAATTGTGTAAAAATGATGATAATGATAACAATTATCTTAAGAAAAGGATGACAGGTATTTTAAGACTGGTAATGATAACCAATGTATAACAGAACACAAAGACAGATACCGATAACAACACGGAAAGAAACTGTAAGATTGCGAAAGATAAGAATGAGTAGTGGCCTTGGGGAGGGGGGCGGGGAGGGGGAGGGGGGGTTATGGACCGACGAAAATGAATACTACAAGCAAGAGTGATGTTGCATTCCGTTCTCTGTTGCACTGTGCTGTTCTGCCTATGTCCTTGAACACACTCCCAATGAAGAATTATTTATTTTGATTTATGCTTCGTTCTTGTCTTCAGTCTTATCTGAATGCATTAACAAGCAATGCCTGCTGTGCAAATATATAATGTATAGTGTTTTTTTCTGATATAGTATCTACACGGTAATTTTTTTTGTCATTTATAATTGTTATTAACTTCCTCTCTCTCACTCAGCATACAGGAACATGGCCATACAGAACCTGGCTCTCGTGTGAACAGTTATTATTATTCCTTCAATAACACATACAGGAGCTGAGATTTGTAGTCCTTTCCAACCTTGACCACAAGAGCTGTATTTATTTGCACGCACGCGTCTGGGTATTCTCATGAATATGCATTTGTGAGTGAGTATAAGGAGCGTTTGTATGTGTGTGCGTGTGTGTGACTCCGTGTTTGTGACAAGTGAATGAATGTAGAAACACAAAAGCCGTGTCTTGGAATTTTCCAAAGAGAAAAGGCACCTGAAGGCATTAGTCTGAGAGAAAGGGAAAGGAGATGGAACACTAAGGATGAAATGAACAAGAGAGAAATACTTCACATTGAGAAGAGGAAATGGACTTGTTTAAAGAAAGAAACAGCGAGCTTTCAAGTATCTTAACTATATAAGACATTTTGTTCTTTCAGTATATTACACCTCTTGGACAAAGATACTGCGGAGCAAAAAGACAATCAAGATCAGCTGAAAAGTTACATTATTATCCTTCCATAAACAGCCAATGTGATTCGGAAAATAACAAATCACAATTTCACGTTTTCAGCTTCCCTTCAGCACCAAGATGTTGGTTGGTGTCGCATTATTCGCAGTCCTGGTGGCGACAGTGGCGGGTCGGGAGGGCGCGCCCGTAGTGGGCGTGGCGGGAGGGCGGGTGGCGGGCGTCACGGAGACCTCCACGAAGGGCAGAGAATTCCACGCCTACTACGGCCTCCCCTTCGCCAGGCCTCCCGTGGGGGACTTCAGGCTCAAGGTAGGTAGAGAGAGAGAAAGGGAGAGAGAAAGAGAGAGAGAGAGAGAGAGAGAGAGAGAGAGAGAGAGAGAGAGAGAGAGAGAGAGAGAGAGAGAGAGAACGAACACACACACACATGTGTGTGTGTGTGTGTGTGCATCTATCAATCTATCTCTATATATAAACGTATAGTTCTTATCTAGAAGAATTATTTACTAATAATCTACATGAATAATTTAATGATAATCAATTGATAAACAATTAGAAGAATCTACTTAATGATTAGGGAATGATTCTTGCAGTTAATTGTAAGATTATATATATATATATATATATATACATATATATATAATATATGTATCATCATCATCCTTTATCATTCCACTGCAGGACGTAGGCCTCTCTCAATCTTTTCCAGTTATTCCGGTCTTGTGTCCTCTGATTTCAGTTTACTCCTGAGAAATTCGCTATTTCATGCCGCTATCTTGTCACTGGTCTTGCCCTTGGCTTCTTTGTATCATGTATTTCCCATTCTGTTGTTTTCTTTGTCCACCTGTTGTCCTGTCTCCATTATATATGCCCTGCCTACTACCATTTTGTATCTTGATGCTCTTAAGTATATCCTCTATTTTTGTTTGTTGTCTGATCTATGTAGCTCTTTTCCTGTCTCATAAGCTAACTCCTACCATAAGCCTTTCCAATACTCTTTGAGCACTTACTAACTTTCTCTCAAGTACTTTGGTCGTAGTCCACGTTTCTGACCCATATGTCACGACGGGATGGACACATTGCTTAAAAACCTTTCTCATTAGACTAATAGCAGACGACCTCGCAATATATTACTATGTGTACTGAAGGCACTCCAACATAGCCTGATTCGCCGTTTTATCTCGGCTTTGCAGGATGTATTCGTCTGGATGAGTTGCCCTAGGTATACATACTCGTTTACTGCTTCTAGTACCTTGCCCTGCTCAACTGGGGTTCGACTGTTGAATATGACTTTAGTCTTTTTCATGTTCATTTTAAGGCCAATCTTCAGACTTTCCCTATTCAAATCACTTAGTAATTGTTATAATTCATTTGTTGACTCGCCGAAAAGAACACTGTATATATATATATATATATATATATATATATATATATATATATATATATATATATATATATATATACATGTTATATGTGTATATATGTATATATAGATATACATATGTATACATACACACATGTATACAAATACATATACACAGACGTGTGTTTGTATTTTTGTGTGTGTATGTGTGCGTGTGTGTGTATTATAATATATATGATGTAAATAGATATATACAGATATGGATAGATACTGATATATTTCTCAACAGAAAAATCTTGGCTTGAATTTTGTCTCGACCGATGCACAAAAAATCTCTCCTACCTTTAATGCTTATACTTTTCACTGGACGGAATCTTCAAAAGTTCTGAAGATTGTTAAGCACATTGTAGAATTACATACAGGTTTGCTTAAGCTTTTCCTTGTTCAAAGTTACCAGTTAGTGAAATGATAAAGATGAATGATTATTAATGGTCCACTGAAAAAGTAAGCAGCTTAGGTAACAAAAACACAAATGCTGATCTGTCCCATCTGAAAGTTCGACACTGGTTGCCTTACTTCTCTAAATTAGTCAAGAGTAATGTGTTATTCAATATTATTCCAAAAGGAAATAGTCCAATAAGCTTAAGCCTTTAGGTTCCATCCACAATGTTTATAATGGTAGTCGCTTAAATGGTGCTCTTTAATCAACATATTTCTCATAAACCAACAAGACAGGGCTACCAACCCAATCTGCCAGGGTTACAAATCACATCTATCCTTAAATTTGTGTCTCAGAATATACAAAACTTTCTATGCCTCTTTCAATGCTGGGACATAAAACAAATGAAAGGATTCCAACATTTATCTATGAACACTGGTTGTGAATCATACACACGAATCAATGAACCAAAAATTATAAAACAAAAACTAGTTAGTCAGCAAGAAATTCCGTATTTCAACGCCTCGCCCACAGGACCCGGTGAAAGCAGAGAGCTGGGACGGCGTGCGGGATGGGTCTAAGAAACCCTCACCTTGTCTCCATGTGCCCTTCGGTTTCACCGTCATGGGTATCACTTTGGCTCCAGAGGAACTACAGGGGAATGAGGACTGCCTCTACCTCAATGTTTTCACGCCAAAAGTAAGTGGAGCTTATTGAGGATGGACCTGATGCATGACAAAGAAAGAATGGTTTTGAAATGGTAACTTTAGAAAAGAAAGAGACCCTGAAAAACAGGCTGATTATTGCAATTTATTTTCTATTCAATATCAAGTTTTCTCTTATCATTATGAATTCAATAGAGGATGGAGCCTGCTGAGAGACTTCCAGTAATGGTGTGGATCCATGGTGGTGCATTTTACGCTGGCGGCACTCATGAGTACCTGCCTCATGTCCTCATGAATCGTGACATTGTGCTTGTGGTTCTGCAGTACAGACTTGGTATCATGGGTAAGTGGTGGTGAAGCAATCAGATCGCATTTTTACATAAGATTTCCTTGCATGTTATTTTTCATATATATTTCCTTGGGATCTTTTTGATATTTATATCCTAGTGGACTTATATCTATACCGAATATGAGAGGTCTAACGGCTCTCAAGGGAATAAGAAAGACAGGTTGGGCAGATTTGTAGATCATTTTCACCACTTGTTGAATATTCCTGGCGTCACTGACACGAACAGCCTGGACGAGATGAATAATTGACCAATTATAACATTTGATGGAAGGTCGGAACTGAAAGAGTTGATTCATGTTATTCATGCAACCTCAGAGGGGAACACTCCAGGAAGAGATAGTATACCTGCAGAAATCTAATAATATGATGTGATTTTGAGAAACTAAGGTAATTCTATAAGACTATATTTTTCTTATTTTCAAGAAAAAAAAGTGCTTGTGGAAACTACCGCGGAATCTACCACCCAAATGTGTATTGAGCAAAACGTGCCTTTATATGTAGTCCTTGTTAACTTCACCAAAGCATTTGATACTGTATCTTGAGATGGTCTGTAGCAAGTGCTTCACAAGCATGGATATCCGGTTAAATTCATCAACATCATAATGACACTCTGCACAGGGATGGAACCACATGTATCTCAAGGCAAAGTCGAATCTAAGTACTTTGCAGTAACTAATGGAGTCAGACAAGGCTGTGTGCTGGTACCAACACTTCTCATTTTATCTAGTGGCCATGATTGAGATTGCATTCAACGGAATGGGATAAGAAATTTACGTTCAAACTCGTCACTATGTGGATCGGTTTAATGTGGCTCGCTTTAAAGCAAAGGCCTGGACAACCCAGAAAGTCATCTACAAAATGCTGTTTGCTAACGACAGCTCTCTTGCTGCTAATGATGCAGAGTTCATGCAAAGTCTGGTTGGTAAGTTTGCCCTAAATGCTTCCCAATCCTGTCGGAAGATCCATACCAACTAGTCAAAACCCTCTGTGTGATGCCCTAATCCTGTGAAATTCTGACTGATCCTGAAAATCTGATTCAATGTAAAATCTTCACATACCTCTGCAACACCATCTCAGAAAATGCGAAGTTGGACAGTGAGGTAACACAGAATGGGAAAAGCAAGCACAGTATTCAGCAAACTCGAGTCAAGTGTAAGATTCATTGAGCAATGGCCCTGTTTTCCTTTCTGCATGGACTATTTACTGTCCTCAGGTGAAGTTCCATGCATACATAATGAGGCACCTGCATTCTGTGGCATGACAAAGTCACCAACATAGATATCCTCAGATGGACAGGACTGCCATCAGTGGGAGATGTGAACAAAAATCTATTCTGCCATGTACACAGAACGGACAAAATAAGGCTCCCTCAATAAGTACTATATTCACAGCTGTGTAGAGGATTGAGAAACTAAGGAAGGCTTTGGCTGAGATTTTAGAACACTGTAACGAAGAATATGAAATGAAGATATATCATCCTGGATAAATGGCGACAGATAGTCAATGTTTGTCCTTCGAGGACATAGAATAATCATATGATAATGACTGATAATTTTCGCTGCAGGATTCCTGTCTACGGAGGATGAGGTGATTCCAGGCAACTTCGGGCTGAAGGACCAGACCTTCGCTCTCCGCTGGGTGCAGGACAACATCCACCACTTCGGGGGAGACGCCGCCAGGGTCACCATCTTCGGAGAGAGTGCGGGGGGCGCCTCCGTTCACTTTCATCTCTTGTCGCCCAAATCTAAAGGTGAGGATTTTTTCTTATCATGACCATAGTAATGAGGATAATGCTAGTGAAAGTAGTGACAATAATGCTAAGCAATAAATGCCAATTGGAAAAATAGTGCTTTTAGATGTTACTGATGGATCGAACATGTAAGGCAATGTGTAATTGCCTTACATATAAATTTTAAGGCATGCACAATGGGCTAATTGACTCTGTATTGCAAATTAACGTTAATTTTTAGATCAAATAGATTTAGAAGTGCTCATATAATTACACAATCCGAGATGAGAATCTGCTGCTGATGAGAAACCGGAGGAGAAATTTTCAGGAACATGGCACAGTGAGAGAAAAATGCAGAGTAGCATCATCTGCTTTTTCTTGATTGGTATAAATGTAAATGAACAAATTGAGTGGCAGAAAGCACTTTACCTTCAGGGACGCCGTCAGAAATCATATTTCAGTAAATAACAAAACCCAGCAATATCAAGAAGCCAAATTTAAAGTAAGATTATTAAAAAAATCTCAGCATTTGTTCTAATTGACTTATCAAATAATAAATGGATAAGTAAAATAAGTAAATTCACTGCCATCAAGCTGATCCTACAAATTTCATATTTAGAATCTAGAGATCTTTGGCCAGTGTTGTTAGAAGTGCATCGCATGTGTCAATGTCTTTACAAAAGCCATTTAGGTTTTCATACCTTAGTAAACTCATACACACTGCATACACCTATATAAAAGCCTGCTTCTTTGCTTCTCGTTAGGTCTTTTCTCTCGCGCCATTATGCAGTCAGGATCAGCCTTGGCGCCCTGGGCTCACCGGGAGCAACTTAAATCCGTTGCAGAGGAAGTAAGCAAATCTGTGGGCTGTCCAGGACTCGGCAGCCAGGAGATGCTTGCTTGTCTCCAGAAGACTGATGGTCGCAAAGTAGCTGCCAGTTTTCAGTATTTTATGGTAAGGCAAGAATAGTTGGGGCTAAATTTCTTGATTTACAGTATGATGCTAGATTTCCTTGAGAAAAGTAATGGCTTGTGATATTCCTTAATCTGCCATCTCACATAATATGTAACATGATCAGTTTGTAACGTACTTCCTCAGAAATGGTTCATCTTGCCAATGACAACGACACCTCGCATTGACGGCGATTTCCTGCCCGATCACCCCGCGCGTCTGATGCGGGACGGGAAGTTCAACCACGTGAATGTTATGGCTGGCATCACACGAGACGAAGGTGCTATTGTAACCCAAAGTAAGTCTTCTTCTTGGTGAATCTGATTAAAAAGGGAGACAAATCTAAGTGAACGATTCTTTATTAGCATTAATCCTGGAGACTTACAGTGCCTTGTATTTCATTGTTTATTCCAGCAATGATAGTTCGCGAAGAGCTGCTTAACACCTTGCGCGAGGACTTCTCTGCCGTCGGTCCAATGAGCCTCATGCTTGGACCTGAAGCCACAGATCCTGTCGAGTTTAGCAACAGGAGTTACCAGCACTATCTGGGCGACTTGAATGTCAATCTTGAACGCGTGGAAGAACTCACTCGAGTAATTGCAAATTATTTGGGATTTTCTGGACTAATGAACTTCTCATGAATCATAATTTTTGCTATGGTATGGTGGTCACGTCCCTCGCCTTTCAACTTGTCATTCAACTTGGTTATTCAAGTTATGTTCATATGAAACACCTAAAGATCCCAAGTTTGATTTTCTGTGATTGGGACCTTACATAACCGCGACTCTACTTTTTTTTTTTTTTATAATCTAATAGATCTTTAGCTCTTTTTATAGTGTATTTCAAAAACCTGTCAATGAAAATAACCTGTGTGAAACATGGTCAAAATCAATCACAATTCTAAGGTTCGTTCATAATGTAACAAAGCACCATCTCCAGTTTTACTCAGAATACACTTTTGGCATACCACACGACCTGACGACCCTCTACCACGCTCGGGTTCCCGGCCTCAGCACCTACCGCTACGAACTCAAGCACCGAGCTCAGTTGTCCTTCGGAGATTTCATCGGAACAGACGTAGGAAAACACTGTGAGTTGTTTGGGGGTGATTTCTACCTTTATACTTTCCGTCTTGTGTAATCTAGGATGTCATGCAAGCGACCCCTTTAAAGATATATAAAGCTATATCTTTTGGTGTCCTCTTGAGGCAAATGAAAATGAAAGTATTTTCGTATTAAAATCGTAAAAGCTAATCTTAAATGACGATTGCAAGTTACAACCTTATGGTAAACAAAGTCAACAAACTTTATGAAAGAAGACTTGATACAAATGCCTAGCCTCCTCCTCCTCCGCTTTCCCCAGGGATTCCTCATGCTGACGACCTGTACTATCTGTTCGCGGGCGGGCCGCTCCTCGCCCCCGACAACCTGCCCGGACGCCCGTCTGACCTGCAGAAGGAAGAGGACCTCCGCCTCAGGGACATCGTCACCACCATGTGGACAAACTTCGCTGCGACGGGGTAAGTTTTGTGTGTGTGTGTGTGTGTGTGTGTGTGTGTGTGTGTGTGTGTGTGTGTGTGTGTGTGTGTGTGTGTGTGTGTGTGTGTGTGTGTGTGTAGATAGTCGAGCTGTAGCAGACTTGTGTTGCAGGGATAATTTAGTTATTCAGTGTTAAGAATTAAATCCAAGATAGTGTATATAGGGGGTAAATAACAAACTCTGATGATTAAGAACAACTTACCTAAGAGACCGAAAGAAAGAAATGAAAAGAATAAAATCATATCTATGTCCATATATCTATATATGCATATAAACCAAAGAAAAAAATACTGGTACAGAAATTTTAGGAAATAATTAGACTGGCAGGTAAGTCTGCATGCCAATCTCTGAAGCTGCTCCGCCACTCACATTTCTCAAGTTTAACGATAGAGACTGGCAGATTTGACTCTTTTTGTGAATTTGGTAAGATTTTGAAATGGGAAAGCATGCAGTTATGTGCAATGGGTTTGCCAAGAATTATGGTAGGAATTTAACAAGCCTTAAGATAAGCCTTTCCGCTTTAACCATAGCCTTGATAAACAATTTAATGCTATTAATGATTTTTTTTTTTTTTTTTTTTGCTAATATTTCACTTTTTTGCCAGTATTATTGCCCTGTAAAATGTTAACTAGAAATGTTCATCGTGTTAACAATTAGTACATGGGGTTTCTCTTAGTCAACATATTCTTACAAGCAGTGTACATTGTCAGTCTAACTATTACGTTAGAATAATTTGCTATTGATATTCAGTACAGCAGGTTCTATAGAGAAGCTCCTTTTCCATTACTCGTTCGTACAGTTCGAGTTCAAGATGTTCACTACAAATTTATTTTTACTCTTCGTCACATGCACGTATACTCGCGCGCGCGCGCACACACACACACACACTCATACTCATAGCTTGCGATATGATCACATCACACACATGTCCAAACACCATCACCACTGCCTCCCCTCCCCCCTCCCCCAGCAACCCGACCCCCGACGATTCCCTGGGCTTCAAGTGGGAGGCGGCGACCGAGGACGACCTCCGCTACCTCGCCCTCGAGCCCTCGCCCGCCATGGAGGCCGACCAGCGGCAGAAGGTGAATGACCTCGTGTTCTTTAGTAGCAAGAACTGATATTCTATTGAGTAATCTTTGACATACAGATTAAAGTACATTGTGACATTCCATTGCCAACCCATTATATAGAAATTCACGTTCCTGTTTTTTTTCTTTTTCTTTTTTATTTATTTATTTTTTTGCGTGTTCCTTGTGTCTCTCAGGTGCGGGATTTCTACGCGTCTCTGCCATCCAGAATCAACCAGATTCTCCATCCTGAACGAATTGTCTCTGGGAAGAAATCCTCATCACGCCCTTCTCAGGATGAGCTATAACTCCTTCTCTTGCAAGATCCATCCATTGCAGGGGCTCTTCATGACGGCAGTGGGAGGCCATGATGTACAAAATTATAAAGAAATGACTCGACATTGTCTTTGATTTACTTGATAACTTCTTGGTATTCTGATACTAATTCCTGATATCACTTCAGTTGCTATAAACGTTACTCTTCAATTCATTCTTAAGCGTAATATAACCTTCATGATTGATTATGGCAAAACAAGAACCATCAAGAATGTATACACAATTTAGAATAAAACGGGTAAATATATTAACTCTTACATTTTACTGACCATCTTGCAATGACTGTTTTGTATGTTAGTGTATTTTCTGAAGCTTAAGAATGTTATAAAGCTGACAAGTGTGGGGAGGGGGACACTGCTGACTAATGTCAGGAAAATCCTAATGGCTTTAATGATTCAGGGAAATAAAGCAGTAAACTAAACTTTTACTTAAATAGTAAAGCAAGTGTACAAGTAACTACAGATAATGCCCATTATAAATTACTTAAGGGCTGAAGCAACACTTGTCGAATATCTTTTTATTTGTCCATTAAAAAAATTTCCAGATAAAAAAGTATTTCTGTTGCCTACTTAGTATGTGAGAATGGACGATACACATCGTGACGTCATGGCATCCTTCTCCAAACGATTCTTTAAAAATCAAAGCATCCTTAATAATAGATTATTATCTATCTATTTATTTTTTGTATATAGTCATTTGATATTCTAAAGAACGAATGTAAAGAAATCTGTAAAATTTCCGATGGATAACAAAATGAAGCTATGCCATTAATTCGCATACTTGTTGCGTGGCGCAATATTGAATCTTGCGTAATTTTCCTCTCTTATCTATAAAAAAAAAAAATACATGTATATATATTATTCCCATGTAGGTGGACAGAGACCTATGCCAGCTTTTAATATTTAAAAAAATAATATTCGTATTTACGAGAGAAAAAACAACTTCTGTTAAAGACTTTTTGAAGAAACGAAGGCAAATTTAAAAAAAGAGCTGGCGTAGTTCGTTTCGCATTTCATCAATCTTTCTGTCGTATTTCTCTAATTTCTCTTTTTCTCACATTACGAATAGCCTTACAAAAGAGACATGTCGAAGCAACATGGCTATACGGTAATGATAGCAACTTTATGATAGTTTTTTTTTAAGGAACTTTCGGTGAAATGAATGCACAAATAAGTAGTACGCACAAGTGCAACCCCTCCACACCCTCTGTAATAATCTCCTATAGTTTCCCTGTGTGTTATACAATCTCACTGATTTCTAGTCCGAAAATAAGGTGCGATATATACAGTATCAATTCCATTGATAACACACCTATTTTTGTTTTCCAAATCTATTTGAAATAACCGTGGAGGACGGTGATGCACCAAGGAAGCCATTGTGTTTGTTTACATATGACGTCACGCTTCAGCTTGACCATATCTCAAGACACGGTCGACAGGGCTTGATTAAAATCAAGCGCGCTTGTGGCGTCATCAAGGCTTCGCTCAAGATCTGTGTCAAAAACAGGGAAGTCGCGCTAGACTCAAGCCCGACATGAAGAAAATAGGGCTTAAATCAGTGACTCTTAAAGAATACCAAACCTTGCAAGTAACGTCTGTTTAACCTTGCAAAACGTAATCCATCTTTAAAATAGTAAAGCTTTTGAGTGTGATCAAGACAAATGAAAATGAAAGACATAACGACACCCCAAAATCTGGTGAAACATCTGGTGAAAATAATAATCCTAAGAATAAGGATAAAAACAACACACCATTTTACACTACGCAAGAAAAACAAAGTGAGAACACTTGTCTATATACAAAATAATCTAACACTGCTTTATCCATACCAATTGAAGGAGAAGAAAGGAAAAGAAGGCTGTTCAAATTCTAGACAACAGTGCCAATTTGGGAGTCACTAATATGCAAAGCGGCAAGGCTTAGAATTCACCCCTGGACTCTCAGACGAATTTTATGTAAATATGGAAAGTAATTAGAAAAACTCAGTGGAAGCTTGGTTCATTTATTGATTCGGCTTTCATTCTTACTCTCCAGGTTTATATAACAATTTCTCTAATAGTCCAAGAGTGTATTTTATATCTAGTAGCGTCAGTCCTTGCGACACTCCGGCTTGTAAATAAATTTTCGCCTCGATGTCCTATCACTCGATGGTACAGTTCCAACATGAGTCCGTCTTTGGTCTTTGTTTTGTTTTCTTTTCTTTCCCCGTAAGTGTGTATGAAGCCATGTCTCATCATCATTTCGTACAATATGATATAAAAAAAAACACTTTAGATACAGTGAAATATAAAATTTATTCAAAATATTGAAAGGTCATTGGAAGAAACATTATCTTGCGTTTTCTTTTCTTTATTCTAGTCTTTTTTTAATATTTGATCAGCATGTAATTAAATTATGCTCAAGAGTATAAGCAAAAAAAGGCGTCGGGAATAAAACACCGAGGAACTTTCACCAGTGTGAACAATGTAAAAGATACCAAAAAATCGTCAATTGACGAGAAAAAATATTGACTAGTCATTCTCTTTACAACTCTTTAGAAAAAAATTACCGTGAAAGAATATTAATATGACATCATGGGTAGGAGTAGTTTCTTCAAAGAACGGCAACTGTGCTTCAAGTGAAATAATTTCTACAACGAATCGATCTTGCAAGAGAAGGAGTTATAGCTCATCCTGAGAAGGGCGTGATGAGGATTTCTTCCCGGAGACAATTCGTTCAGGATGGAGAATCTGGTTGATTCTGGATGGCAGAGACGCGTAGAAATCCCGCACCTGAGAGACACAAGGAACACGCAAAAAAATAAATAAATAAAAAAGAAAAAGAAAAAAACAGGAACGTGAATTTCTATATAATGCGTTGGCAATGGAATGTCACAATGCACATTAATCTGTATGTCAAAAATTATTCAATAGAATATCAGTTCTTGCTACTAAAGAACACGAGGTCATTCACCTCCTGCCGCTGGTCGGCCTCCATGGCGGGCGAGGGCGTGAGGGCGAGGTAGCGGAGGTCGTCCTCGGTCGCCGCCTCCCACTTGAAGCCCAGGGAGTCGTCGGGGGTCGGGTTGCTGCGAGGAAGGGGGGGGGGGGGGTTAATGATGATGTTTGGGAGGATGTGTGATGTTCTTATAATAAAAACTATGTGTGTGTGAGTGTATGGGCATGTGACGAAGAGTAAAAACAATTCTGCATCAAAAATCTTTAACTCAAATTGTAGACACACACACGCACGCATGCACACACACACACACACACACACACACATACACACACACACACACGCACGCACACACTTAAAACTTACCCCGTCGCAGCGAAGTTGGTCCACATGGTGGTGACGATGTCCCTGAGGCGGAGGTCCTCTTCCTTCTGCAGGTCTGTCGGGCGTCCGGGCAGGTTGTCGGGGGCGAGGGTCGGCCCGCCGGCGAACAGGTAGTACAGGTCGTCGCCATGAGGAATCCCTGGGACAGGTGAAGGATATAGGGGGGAGTTTTTTTTATTGATTTTTTTTTTTATCATATACTGAATTTTCATACGATTTTTTTCGTTTTATTTAAGCATTTGCCTCATCTTTACCAAATCATCTTCACCAAAAGGAACATCAACGAAAGAGAATAAAAGGACTTTAAAGAAAGCATCCTTAAATGTATCCCTTGTATGATTTCTCAACATTTACCAGACAGAAAATATAAAACGCAAAGAGCACCTCCCACACAACTCACAGTGGCGCCCTACGTCTGTCTCGAAGAAATCCCCGATGGACAACTGAGCTCGGTGTTTGAGTTCGTAGCGGTAAGTGGCGAGGCCAGGAACCCGCGCGTGATAGAGCGTCGTCAGGTCGTGCGGCACTCCGAAAGTGTGGTCCGTTTCCAGCTGAAGATTGGAACCTTGGTTACATAATGGACGAACCTCAGTATGGTTCTCTCAAGGGATTGATCATGGTCGTGGTTCATATCGATTCTCTTTTTGTTATAATCATTTTTTGATCATGTAGGGTCGGTCTACTTGGAAATAATGCTGAGAGAGCTAAAAAAAAGGAAAAATGGAGGGAGGAAATGGGTGACGGAGGTCACTGTGTCAGTATGCGAGCCTATATTTTCTATGTCACAACATATATATATATATATATATATATATATATATATATATTGGGGATAGCTAAGAATATAATAGGATATGAACACGAATGAAATGAAAATATATGGAATACTACTTAAGGGTCAAAGGTCACCAGGAAAGAGAGATGTAGGGAACATGACAGCTGTGCCATAATAACAGTAACAGTGTCATGTGCCATTACCCGAGTGAGCTCTTCCATGTGGCCAAGATCGAAGGTCAAATCGCCAAGATAGTGCTGGTAAATCCTGGCGCTAAACTCGACTGGATCTTCCATTTCGGGATCAGCCATCAGACTGATGGGGCCGATGGCGGAGAAGTTGTTTCTCAGGGCGTCAAGTAGTTCCTCGCGGACTAACATTGCTGGAATACAAGATGAAAATACAAGAAGTCGTGAGTTCATAGGAGTACTCTTATTAAGAATAATCAAATATATCATCCTTTTTAATCAATCTAACCTTTTGAATTAATCATCTGCATATCATTATGTGAATAAAATACTTGAAAGAAAACTAACGTTGTGTTACAATGGCCCCGTCATCTCGTGTGATGCCAGACATAACATTCGCGCGGTTGAACTTCCCGTCGCGCATCAGACGCGCGGGGTGATCGGGCAGGAAATCGCCGTCAATGCGAGGTGTCGTTATCAATGGCAAGAGGAACCATTTCTGAGGCAGTTTATTATAAACTGATTATGTTACGAATTTAAGAATTTCACCAGCCACTATTTTTTGAGCATCATAATTTAAACCAGAAACTTCCTACCGGAGTATTCTTGACTTACCATGTGATCCTGCAAGCTGGCAGCCAACCTGCGGCCATCAGTCTTCTGGAGACAAGCAAGAACCTCGTGGCTGCCGAGGCCTTCTGGGCAGCCGACGGATTTGCTTACTTCCTCCGTTACAGACTTGAACTGCTCCTGGAGAGCCCACGAAGCCAAGGCGGTTCCTGACTGCATGATGGCGCGAGAGAAGAGGCCTAGAAAGAAGAGGCTTATTCCTTTAAATAGGCATTCATAATGAGATAGAGGTAGAGAGAGAGAATTTATGTGTGTGTGTGTGCCCGCGCATGCATGTGTATATGTGTGCCCATCAATTTGCGTCAGATTTCCTCTTGATGTTTGCAGTCAAATGGAAATGCAGAAAATTACAGTGAATGGTTTGGGTGTTCTGTGAATCCTACATATCAGTTTTATCAATTTTCATCACCCCCTCTCTCGAATATTGCAAGATTCCTCAGTAACCTTATTCGATTTGTGAGGATCATAGAACCATTCGGCTACTACTACTACGAACACACTGCACCCTCTCACCTCACCTCACAGCCACTTCGCCTCCCAAAACCTCTGTTACCCACACTAGTTGCATGAAACTATACCATACCTCATGATCGTAGTGCATACTTCATGTGAATGGCATCATGCACAGATAGAAACTCTGAAAAAAGTCCGGAACCAGGGCAAGAAATATTTTTTTCCATTTGTCCAAAGAGCAACTTACTGGTATCAGGTCTAGCTGGAGTTGTTATGAGCACTGCTGATCTTCCTAGCTCTATTTCTACTAATAACTTGCCAACAGTTCCATGATTGGTCTTTTCAGTAATAGAGGTTTTGCTAGGAATGTCAAGGAGAAGTGCCTTTGTCCCAGTCTATAGGGCCCAACAACAAGCTTTTGTGCTAGCGGTGGGATGGAAAACCCCTTCACAGACCTACTGAAGCTAAAATTCAAAATTAATTTTAGTTAAACATTACTTCTGAAGTTATTTTCTTTCTATTTCTAGGGAGATCATGTGTAATCTCCTCAAAATATTCATATGGGGTTATGGGAAATAGTAGTATAGATTTTTTCTTTACCTGTACATTGCATTATCATATGCATGTAATGAAACTTCTTAACAAATCTGTAAAAAATACGTTAAGAGACAAATTAAACAAATTCAGTGTTTTTTCTGTATATGCTATAATTGAGTAAAATGCCTATGCTTGGGAAATATGGAATAATTCTCTAATATTTCGATAATCATTTGTATAATTTTCCTTGGTCAACTTGTCATTATTAAATGGTTAACACTTAATGTTCAAAGGACTCGGGATCTTACTCATTATGATAAAGTTAAAAATCAAAGTGATTACTGCCTGGTGGAAAAGATCTCAGTGCAGTGAAGGCTAATGTACTAAATATCATGCAGGACTAAGGTGATAATATTACATGAAGAAGGTCGTGTGACACAAGTCCATTCTGCAGTGTGAACTATGATTATCTGAAGGGGGACCTGAGGACTCAATAAAGTTCACTCCAGTACCAGAGACTGAATTTAAAACAATAGTTAATCAGTTAAATAGATAATGATGTCCACATCAAACTAATGAAAGACATTTGTCATCAATTACAACTGGAACTTTACATTTAGTAAACTACTAGCTTAGTTCTGATTTTTTTTCTGACAATTCAAATACATCCAAAGTTATTTCCCTTCATAAACCATGCGATTTAGACAATCTTATAATCAGTAAATCATATGAAATGATTATTGTATCAATACAGTTATATGTGTTGGCCTTCAGAATGATTCATCTATAGCTGATGCTGTTTTAACTAACATTTATAAAGCATTCAACATACAACAGTTTACCTTGACAATACATATATACGTTATATATATATATATATATATATATATATATATATATATATATATATATATATATATATATATATATATATATATATATATATATATATATATATATATATATATATATATATATATATATATATATATATATATATATATATATATACATATATATATATATATATATATATATATATATATATATATATATATATATATATATATCAAACAGACAACCATATGCAAGCCTCAACATTTTTCATCTAACTGTCTCTCAGTTTCAAATGGAGTATCACAAGGCTTAATATTGGGTCCCACGCTGTTCAATATATTTATCATAATATAACATAATGGTAAAAAAAGACCGAAAAAAGTTGATTGTGCCATGCATGTTTGATAAATGAGATGTTAATATTTGCAAATTGAATCAGTTTCCTTTCGGAATTAGATACCTTAGCTGAATCCTATTTCAGTATCTTAGACAAAAACAAGTCCTACACAAACAAGCTTAATTCTTTTTATAAAATGTGATAACCTAAATGTGATGCGAAACCACTGTACAAAAACATACGAAAATCTGGACTGGCAAATGTGCATTTAGAACAAAGTAAAATCAATAAACAGCGGAATCATGTTCCAAACCTGACGGAGTGTCTTTGTGGGATGATTTACATGTAATCTGCAGATCTTTGGACAATATAATAACATTTAAGCGAATGATAATTTTAATGGTTTGTCTATTAGGTTTTGCTATTATTTCACTTATGTTTCAAAGAATGTGACTCTTCTTTGTGTGGGAATTCAGTGATTAAAAATAATTTTCATTCTGAGGTACTACCTAAAAACCTCAAAGAAAGAATAGTGGTTATGAAAAAAAAACTTATCCATTCCATGCATTTAGTGTTGCGCAGCATTTGTATTTCCATTCGTAAATATGTTTTACGTCTATACTGTATATGGCATGTGTAACCGCAGGCTAAATAAGATAATCAACTGAAATTCTAATGCAGATGATAATTTAAATGATGATAGTAATATAGTTATGATGTTCACTATAATAATAATAATAATAACTATAATTTTATTGATATGATGATAATGATGATTATGCCAGACTTTTAGCTCACCTTTAGACTTAGGCGACAGCATGTGCATGTTGACGGAGGCGCCCCCCGCACTCTCCCCGAAGATGGTGACCCTGGCGGCGTCTCCCCCGAAGTGGTGGATGTTGTCCTGCACCCAGTGGAGGGCGAGGGTCTGGTCCTTCAGCCCGAAGTTCCCTGGCATCACCTCATCCTCCGTGGACAGGAATCCTGCAGAGGAAAGGAACAGTTACGTAAACCCATAGGAAGATGAGTATCAGAAGAAACGAAACGCATGAATCCAACTTTGAAAAATTGATATATATAAATTAATATATAAAAATATTAATATATAATATAATATAAAAATAATATAATATAAAAATAATATAATATAAAAATAATATAATATAATATAATATAATAAAAATATTAATATATGACATAATATATAAAATTTTATATATATATATATATATATATATATATATATATATATATATATACTTTTTCTGGCTTTATCTAGGAAAATCTTACTAAAAAAGTGATCTGACTGCCTTGCCACCACTTACCCATGATACCCAGTCTGTACTGCAGAATGACTAGCACAATGTCGTGGTTCATGAGGGCGTGGGGCAGGTACTCGTAGGCGCCCCCAGCAAAGTATCCTCCCCCGTGGATCCATACCATCACTGGGAGTCCCTCGGCAGGCTCCGTCCTCTGTTAGATTCATGAGGAAAAGATAGGGGGATATTGGATGGAACAGATCAGTTCTAATTACCCTCTCCTTGTGAAGATTAAAGTCCCAATTACCTTCTCCTTATGCCTCTCTATTTCGTTTCCATACTAATTCAACACAGTCTCCTTTTTCTTGTTTTTTTTGTTCCTATTTATGTATACACTAATCACGATATAATGTTTTTAGTGAGTTCTATTTTTCTTTTAGTCCTTTTTATTTTATCCTGCATACACCAGGAACATTTCTCTTACCTTTGGCGTGAACACGTTGAGGTAGAGGCAGTCCTCATCTCCG
>BOPN01007188.1:50000-63475 GCA_017312705.2 Penaeus japonicus | reverse complement strand
AGAGAGAGAGAGAGAGAGAGAGAGAGAGAGAGAGAGAGAGAGGGAGAGAGAGAGAGAGAAGGAAATAAAGAGAGAGAATGAGGTAGATAGATAGATACATGAGAGAGAGAGAGGTAGAGAGAGAGAGAGAGAGAGAGAGAGAGAGAGAGAGAGAGAAAGAAACAAAGAGTGAGTGAGAGAGAAAGAAAAAGATATGTGCAAATTGACTTTTCGTCTGTCGCTCTGCATCTTCTGATTGAGGGCTGTCATAATTCCCCAGCATCATAGCCTTGGCCCGGTCAGTTTTGGCCAGACGACCTGTGGGACATATGAGAGCTAACCCTTGACAGAAGAGGAGCATAGAGAGCTCTTAAGTGCCTCATGAATTTTCATAACCCACGTGTGGCAACGTTAAACATGCAATAAAAATAGTCGGAATGTAAACGCGAATCTCAGCCGGGTCTGGACGCACCACGAGCCTCAACTTCTATAAATTTATGACTCATTCTATCAGAATACGTTGCGTTTTGTGGCCTCGGAAATAGGCTTATGGGAACGGTTTTAAGTCGCTTTCCTTATTATCCTTGACATAATAAACTTCCATTAGTATTCTAACTAATTAAAGATAATTGCATCTTACGTCTGAAGCTCCGAAAATCATGAAATACTTTTATGGAGCGTCCCCACCCTTCCACCTTCATGGGCCATTAAACATGCATTGTAATGCTCGCCATAACATCGCCCACCGACCCAAACGGAGGACATGTTATTCTGCTCCTCTTCCCTTCCCTTCCCCTCCTCCTCTTCTTCCTCCTCCCCCTCCTCCTCCTCCTCCTCCTCCTCCTCCTCCTCCTCCTCCTCCTCGTCTTCCTCCACCTCCTCCTGCTCTTCCTCCTCTTCCTCCTCCCCGTCCTCCTCCTCCTCCTCCTCCTCCCCGTCCTCCTCCTCCTCCTCCTCTTCCCTCCCTCCCTCCTCCTCCCTCCCCCCTACTCCTCCTCCTCCTCTTCTTCTTCCTCCTCCATTGCCTCCTCTCCGTCCTCCTCCTAATCCTCCCTCCCCTTCCTCCCTCCCCCTCCTCCACCTCCTCCTCTTCCTCCTCATCTTCCCCTACCTCCTCCTGCTCTTCCTCCTCCCCCTCCTCCTCCTCTTCCTCCTCCTCCTCCTCCTCCTACTCCCTCCCCACTCATTCTCCCTCCCCCTCCTCCTTCCCTCTCCCCCACCTCCTCCTCATCATCATCTTCCTCCACCTCCTCCTGCTCTTCCTCCTCCTCCTACTCCTCTTCCTCGTCTTCCTCCTCCTCCTGCTCCCTCCCTCCATCCTCCTCCTTTTCTCGTCCTCTTCTTCTTCCTCCTCCTCCTCCCCCTCCTCCTCCTCCTCCTCCTCATCTTCCTCCCCCTCCTTCTCCTCTTCCAACATCTTCCTCGTCTGTTCCTCGCAAGTTGCTCCGTCGGATTATTAGTGATGCCGAATGCAGCAGCTGTTATTTGTTATGATACAGACTCCGCTTCTTCTTTGTCACTCTGGTGTAGGTCGCCGATTCCTCCTGTATGCTCGGCTCATCTGCTTCTTACTCAAATTCTGAACACTCACTTCCCTTGCGCATCTCATTACCCTTGTCTGTCTTCGCCATCTCACCCAAGCCTTTTCTTCTTGATTGCGCCTATAACATTTTTTAGCATTTCATTTGCATACTCCGGCAACACACACAGTATATTGTAGTTTCGATATTCTCCGAGCGACAAGTGACACACGTATCATGGTGAGTCCAAATGCTTACTTCTGATACAGTCCGTCTTGCTGAGCACTCGAAACGGACGCTGCGCTGTCTCAACCTGATGGACTTCAGACGTGAGTTGTATCACACGAAGACTTACGACGTGCCATGTGTGTACCTGCACACCACGCGGTACACTAGCCTATGGCGTTTGTGGGACACGGCTTAACAAGGGCTGCGACGCGAAGGTGATCCTTTTGATCGTTAAATTCTATCAAGTCGAAGCCGATCTCATTCATTCAAATCTCATTCGATTTTTTTCTTTTCTTTTCTTTTCAAATCGACCTATCCCGTTGAGTGTACGAAGGCAGGGAGAAGCAAATGGATGAGAGAGAAATGAGTGACCACGTTAGTGTGAGGACGAGGAGATCCCACGATGGTGTGAGGCGGAGCGGTCACAGCGCCGGACCACCCACCAAGCGGCCGATTGTGGTGTTGTGTAATTAATTAGTCGTGGCAAGTAGAAGAAAATTTGATATTACATGCGTGCAAACACCGAGTGATTTATGTTTCAACCAGTCATTATCTCCCTAGCAGAGTCATTAAAATCTTAACTACTTCCCCTTAACTCCCTCATCCCTTGTGAATAACCCCCGACTCACCCCCCCCCCCCCCCACTACAGCGACTCCGCCTCCTTGCTTTCTTCGCCCCTACTTTAGTTCTTGCCTTTGAATCCCAAAAATCCTTTCGAAAATCCTCATCATTCTGGCAGGATCACCTCACCTTTCCCTTTATATTTCAAGTATGCAAATGAAGTGATATCAGCATTAAGATTACATCAAAATAAACGTGAGTTTAAGAGGGGGAAATTAGATCTCAAATTGTATTAGCTTCCATACATCCAAGGGCTTATTTCTTTTCAAATGCCCGTCTTCATCCCCATAATCAATATATCAGTTAATGTTTTCATTCATAAATTTCCTTATTACCAGTTTATGCTTTGGGATTATTATCATTCGTATTATCATTGATATTAATGTTATAGTTATTACCACTATTATTATTATTATTATTATTATTGCTATTATTATCATTATTATTATTATCATTATTATCATTATCGTCATTGTTATTACTATAGTTACTATTGTTCATTATTGATACCATTATTAATACTATTGATGTTATTATCATTATCATTAATATTTTCATTGTTATTATTACTATTATCATTACTATCATAGTTACTATCATCATCGTTATCATTATTTTTATTTCTAGTATTTTGGGGATCATTATTACCATTATCATTATCATTATTATTATTATTATCATCATCATCATCATCATCATCATCATCATCATCATTATTATTATTATCATTATTATTATTACTATTATTATTACTATCATTATTAATAGCATTATCATTATTATTACTACTATTATTACTATTGTGATCATTACCATATTCATGATTATAAATATAACCATTATCATCATATAATCATCATTGTTATCAGTATAAGCACAATTATTATTGCTCTTTATAATCAACACTATCATTGTTATCCTATTTATGATTATTATTATCAATATCAATATTACTATGATCATTCTTATCGTTATCATTATTGTTATTATCACCCTTATCATTATTGTTATCATTATCAATGTTTCCTATCATTATGATTATCATTATTATCAGAATCATTGTCATTATCATTATCATCGGCATCATTGTTATCATTATCAATATCATCATTATTATCATTATCATTATTATCATAATCATTATCATTATCATCACCATTATTATTATCATTATCATCTATATAATCATTATTATCATTTATATTATCATTATTATCATTATTATTATTATTATTATTGTCATTAAGATTATAGCTATTATTGTTATCATTATCATTATCACTGTTCTTATTTTTATGATTATCATCCTTATTATCTTTAATATCTTTAATCATTATCATCATTATCATTATCATCATAATCATCTTTTATTATTATCATTATCATTATTATTATTATTATTATCATTATTACCATTGTTATCATAATTATGAACGTCATTTTGATAATTATTATTACCATCAATATTATTTACTGTTATTGTTATCATTATATTTATCATAGTAAATAATCAGTGATATCGGAATTATTATTATTATCAATGTGATGATGGTTATCATTTTTACTAATGAAACAATTACCATTATTAACATTAATGTTATCGTAATTGTTGATATTATTGTTTTTACCATTATCATTATTACAATTCTGATCATTATCAGTTTCATCCTTGTAATGATAATATCATTATTATTGACGTTCTTGATATTGTTGTTGCAATTATCATGATGATTATTATCAATGTTTTTAATATCGTTATTGTTATTTTATAATCATCGCCAATACAATCATCATTTTCATTGTTCTTAGTAGCATTATTGAAGTCATTATTTTTATCGATTGTCCTCTTGTCATACAACTATTGCTGTTGCTACTATCCGCTTTCTTTAGTAATTACATCTTTTAAACATAATGAGGCATTCCTTTGTCTCCCTACTCTCTCTCTCTCTCTCTCTCTCTCTCTCTCTCTCTCTCTCTCTCTCTCTCTCTCTCTCTCTCTCTCTCTCTCTCTCTCTCTCTCTCTCTCTCTCTCTCTTCACCTCTCTCTCTCCCTTTCTCTGCTTATTTCTCTCTGTGTCTCTATGTCTCTTTTTTTTCTCTCTTTCTTCTCTCTTTTTCCTCCCCCACCCTCTCTCCTTCTCTCTCTCTCTCTCTCTCTCTCTCTCTCTCTCTCTCTCTCTCTCTCTCTCTCTCTTTCTTTACCTCTATCTTTATCTGTCTATCTAATTCTTTCAATTATCTGTCTTACTCATCTGCTCACTTCAAAATGAATCATGATTTTTAGATATAAAACCCCGTTTTCATACTGCTGCAGCGCCCTTTACATAATGCATAAAGTTACCCCCCCCCCTCCCCAACACTACCCCACACACAAGCTCTTAAACTCCTTAGCGATTTCCTCGCCCTTTTTTTCTCCCTTCTTCTCTCCTTAGTCCCTCTCCTCTTTTCTTTGTCGCACGAACTTTATAGTGGCCTCGTTTTCCATATCTGACTTTCCATGCAGGTCCCTGGTGGCTGCCCTTCCGTGGGAGCGTGCGCCTCTGACCTCCCACTTCATTCCTCCGCCCCTGTTACTCCTTCTCTTTCATGTCTCCTCCTCCCCCTTCACCTTTCCCATCCTCGGCTCCCTTCCCTCCCGTCTAAACATTCACGCTAGAGTGACTATAATTTGCTCGTTAAGGTTTCCACACACTCATACTCGTTTTTTTCTTTCTCTCTCGTTTTTTAAGCTCTTTTTTTCGTCTCTCCCCTCCTCCCTGTGTGCGCTTCCCCGCCTTCTCGTGCACAGCGTCTCGACCGAAAGGTTTTATCTTGGTAAATCGCGCTGACTTATTTTTCGGAATTTTCGGCGGGACGGAACGGCAAAGACGCCAGCGAGGACGGGAACCGCGAAATTCTGCGGCGCGCGGCTCGGGCGTGGATTACGCGAGCTCAGCCGCCGGACCCGAGAGTTACCTGACCAGTGATTAAAGTAATCTCAGAATTTAGGTGAGATCTCTGCCCAAACCGCTTAGTGTCGACGGCTTGCAGTTTGATTAGAATTACGACCCCGTGCTGAATCACGACTTTTACATTCTTTGAGCGGAGAGGTCTTTACGTGTGTGCAAACAGGGCGAGCCTCAGCCGTTTAATGTAGATCAGCAAGTTCGTCCTTCTGGTCTACTGCACTTTTTTATTTCTTGTTAGCGACGAGCAATGAGTGTTCAACAAGGTAAGAGTCGCCCCTCTTGAGTTACTAGGTGTAGCATAATGGTATTGGTATCCTCAGGTCTCTAACCTCTCACCCTCGACAGCATGTGAACCGCTGCACAACCATGAGGGAGAAGTGGGTGAAAGGAAATGCGGGTAGATAGGGAATGGGAGGCAGGCTGAGCAAAAGGGGCTTACAAGAAGAAGGGTTTTATTGGGCAAAAAATGCACAAAAGGATAGTGGAAGGAAATGTTAAGATGGAAGGTGGAGAGAGGGAGAGGGGAGAAGGAGAGGAAGACAAGATCCCCGGGCTGTTGGGGAGGGAGAAGGGAGAGGGAAGGAGATGTGAGAGAGACGGAGGGAATGGGGAGGTGGGAGAAGGGTGATAAGAACCCGGGGTTAGCAGAGAGGGAGATGGAATGGGGGACGGGGTGGGTGGAAGAAGAGAATAACGTGGGGCTGGAAGAGAGGGTCAAATTAAAGATACGAGAAACGTGGGAGAAGGGAGACAGAAAGAAGGGGGCTAGCGCAGAAGGAGAAGTAGGAGGGAGTGCGGACAGCCGAAACTCGCTCTGAATCTTAACCTCCTCACGACCCGGTGATGCTGTACCTCGTTACGTCTCAGGTAATGGCGGCGCTTCTTTGCTCAACAGCCGTTTTCCTTCGAAGCTTCCAGTAAGAAACAGGAGGAAAACAGGTGCGAACGGAGACTCCCATTGCAAGGAATGGAGCGACTGTTAATCGGTAAGGCGAGAGCAGAGTTCGTGCGTGAAATAAGTAGTTATCGACGCCTATGTTTGGGAGGTGCGATCCTACGAGAATCTAGTACGACGACCACATGTATTTCTATTTTGTTGATGTTCGATTTCGCATGTCTTTTATTCTTTATGGAATCATTGCCACGTGTCTTTTTAGAAATACCGTTGTGTTCTTTTTCGATCATAGCAACGGTAAAAATGGAAACTGTTCTTCCTGACTTCAGACCGTGTAGTAAGCAGTATTTCCTTTCGGTACGATTACTGACAGACACACTTACATGACATATGAGCAAAATATACAAAAGCAAAAAGCTATGGGGGATAATAAAATATTAGACACTCTGAGAAGAAACAATATTAACCCCCCTCTCCTACTCTCTCTTTCTCTTTCTATCTCTTTATACCCCCCTCCCCCTTCTCTCTCTCTCTCTCTCTCTCTCTCTCTCTCTCTCTCTCTCTCTCTCTCTCTCTCTCTCTCTCTCTCTCTCTCTCTCTCTGCCTAGCTTTCTTTTTTCTCTCTCTCATTTTCTTTTCTTTCTTGAAATCTCAAAAAAGTATCACATAGAGCCACTCCAGACGCAGAGTTTATTCTGTGTCCCAGCCCTTTCTATTTAATTTGGCTTATACACTATATGACTTTCGTCTAACCAGTTCTATTTACTACTAACGATCACTTGCAAAGACTAGAATACAAAGAAATGACATGCAACAAGTGTTTTCAAAATCCTACATTCGAAATGCCACTGATGTCATTACCATGAACCCACGACTTACACCTGTCCGAGACACGATGAAGGCGTCGCTACAGCGATACTTAGAGCAGCGAGGCCAAGGAGACATCAGCATGCAGCCAGAACCGCTATCTAATACACTATAACGCTCGCTTTCCCTTGTGCTTCGTATCGATAATTGATGACATCAAACCCGCAAATCAATGTCTTGTATATTGTACACACATCTGTGTACCTACCCAGCCATTTGTTTAAGCATCTAAATAAACTTATTAATTTTAGGGTATGTTTACAGTTATTTGTACTCGTTTGGAGTTTAGCTACTTCCTCAATAGATCATATAAAGTATTGACAGTCACTTACTTATTCATCTATCTAATTTGGCTAACGCTTTATGGGTCTATTTATTCTCTCTAGTTCTCGTTCTGTACTGCCTTTTTCCTTGACCTTTTCCTATGCGTTTAAGTGCAACTTCTCTTCGCGGAAAGGAAGGAAAAGAAACATGGACCGATGTATAGGATATGGAAGAGACTTATTCATGGATGAACTCTGGATGTAATGGGCCAATCATTAGCTGATATATCTTGTTTCATTGCTGTTTTTTATGGGCGTTTCAGGATACTTCAGTCGACATAACACACACTCGCCTGTTAAACGTTGTTTTTATCGATGTTAAAGGCTACTTTTATTGATGATTGAGGCTGTCTTTATTGATGTCCGACGCTTATCATACCGATGTAAGAGGCTACCTTTAGCACGGGTAAGAATGTTTAGGAAAATACGTCGAGTATACAGTGGAGAGAGAGGGAGGGAGAGAGAGAGAGAGAGAGAGAGAGAGAGAGAGAGAGAGAGAGAGAATGCGAAAGGAAGAAACAGAAAAAGGACACAGGACACACACAGAAAAGCTCCCTGCAAGATCAATATTCATCCTCACGAACCATTAGCACTATCGCGCTTCACCGACACCATCAGCTAACATTACCATCGCCCATACCCCCCCCCCCCTCCCCCGCTGTGTGAAGTGAAGCAAGACCAATTAGAGGCTGGGTTCTAGTAGGTCTTTAAGGTAAATAGGTTCACACTTGCCAATATACCGCCCATGCATCTTCATTATGTTGCCTTGATTGATTTTGTGATTAAGACCGGTAAGCTCATCATCCGCTATTATGAGCATGGAAGTATATTTATACACACATAAACATAGCTGTGCACTCACAGACACACGTACATGCATGTAGACATTAACCAACGCGCAAAGTTGTAATATCTCAGATAAAGACAGTTGTAATCAGAACACATATGTTTAAACAAAAATATGAATACACAACATATATCAGACTGAAGTATGGACGCACATAATGCTCACCCTGTGTATTCACTTACATCTTCCATACACTAATGCATACACTCACATGCGCGCGCGCACACACACACACACACACACACACACACACACACACACACACACACACACACACACACACACACACACACACACACACACACACACACACACACACACACTAGAGGGGGCAATGCTCCACATAGATATTCACTCATAGCTATGCACTCACCGACAGACGCACACTCGAACATGCAAACAGAACACATATTGTTAGCCGCTGCCTTCTACTCGACCACGCCCTCCCTCACAGCACGTCTCAAAAGGCCTCTTACATGCACGGATACCTCATGAAGGCCACACTCACATCTCACAGAGCCCACGAAAAATAGATTCATGCTATTAGATATTACTTGTAATTAGCCCTTAATTAACTCGGATCTGCCCAGCGTTATTCGTGTCTTCCTTGAGGTTGGCCGTAACTGACGCTATCTCGATATACTTAATTTAGATCATGATCATCGGCCCTTGATAAATCATTTTAGGAGGTGAGAGAGCTTTGCTTCCATGCACTCGTTATCACCTCGGTCGATGCTTATCTATGATGCTCCACCTCCTGAACTGGCCTTCTCACTCTCCACCTCCTGAACTGGCCTTCGCACTCTCCTCCTGAACTGGCCTTCTTATTCTCCTCTGCGTTATGGTTACTTTTCTTTGTGACATGTTTTTTTTTTTTTTTTTTATCATGTGTTCTATTTTCTTCTTCTCTTTTTCTCTTAATCATCAAGCTATATACCCTTTCATGACGTTTGATTTGGGTTTATTTTCATCACCATACTGTGTTTAAAATTCAGCAGATGGATTGCATAAACACATGTACATGGCCAAAATCGCCCGATAAAAGGGTTCACAGTAGAAGTTATTTCCTTGTAGATAGCGTTAATCTGTTATCTTAGACCATAAGTCTGTGTCAAGGGAGGTCCACCTTGTGACCTTCTTTGTCGTCCTACGAACTTCAAATGAAAAAACAACAACCAGACGCTGGGCGCCTCGGTGGGATTTTACCACCGTCAGAACTAACAAAGGGTTTATGTTGAGACAGACCCATTTCCACATGAGCTTACCTGAGCATTTGGGAGTTTCTTTCATTAACATACGAGACATTCATGACATGCTAAGTTATAAATAAAAACACTAATGATACACTTCTGTTTGCTCGGCTTCTCCGCTCGGTAATCACGTTGCTAAATCACAAGCATAGGCATGGACCACTTGTTAATTTGCCGCCGTTACGCTTGAATGCGCACAGACCAGAGGCTTTAGTAAACACATGCAAGTGCTGGTCTTTATATGTCACGTTCTCCCATTGCGTTTCTTCAGCTGGTTTGGGCAAAACGTACATGCATAATTTTAGGATGAGTGGCATCAGTCAGTCCCCTGGGACGTACAATCTCTTTTGAGGATTCCTCAAAAAAAATAAATAAATAATAAATAAATAAATAAATAAATAGATAAAAAAAACTGTGAGAACCGTGTGAGTCCAAACGGCCGCATGACTGTCTCGAACTGGTTCTTTTTCCGCCTGCATGTGTCGCTGACGGCAACCATCACTCGGCCTGCATATTCCTGGAGCGCATCCCTCGGCCAGAGAAGCTGCGTTGTCTGCCTTCCCCCTCTTCCTTTCTTTCCCTCGTGTCCCCCTCCCTCCCTTTTCATCTTTATCTATTTTCGAGGAGCAATTATGATAAGTTTACTAGAACTAATTCTTATGTCTCTGTTAATAAATGATAAATCAATCACTGTTTGCACAGTTCAAGAAAAACAAGTCAGGGTACGTCTGTTTCTTCGAATGAGCAATGTTGATAAATCACCCTAATGTGTTTGCATATTTGCATGTAAGTGTATTTCACTGAGAGTTAAGTTTGAAATGACGAAAATGATGATAATAATCATAATCATTATTATCATTAGCATTATTATTATCATTATTATTAATATTCATATTCATATTATTATCATTATTATCATTATTATTATTATTATTATTATTATTATTATTGATATTATTATTATTATTATTGTTATTATCACTACTATCATTATCGTTGTTATTGTTATTTTATTTAATAACATTGTCATTATTTGTATTATTGTTATTATTTTCAACACAATTATCATCATCATCTTTATCATTATCATTATCATTTCCATTATCATTATTATTTTCATTATCGTTATCATTATTCTCTTTATCTTCAGTATCATTACTACTGTCATTATCATCAATTCGTTTATCATCATAATCAAAATCAGTATAACTCTATGATATTCAGAACGCGTCATAAGAATTGCATCAGTGTCTATATCCTGTTCGCCTGGCTTAATGGGCTTCCCCAGGTGACATGCAGAAGGTGAGAAACGAACAGGACGCATACGCATGTTAAAGGATAAATGCATGAAAAGGATATTTCGAGTGTTCAGAGCAGTTTAATCCTTCTGACTGTACCTGGTCATTATACACGGTAGATCATACTAAACGTAGACCAAAACTTATGCTCTTACAAATGAACGCTTGGCATAGGGTAGCAGTGCACACCGGTTAATCCCTGTATCTCCAACGGGGACTGAACCTCCATAGTTTCACATTGTAACTTTCAGGGAATTTGGTGTGCACAGAAGTTATATAACTTTCACGGCAACTTTTAAAAAGTATAATACAGCATGGATATCCGCAATGCAACATCGTTCTTATAAAAAACAAATGCGTATTCGGCGTTGGGAAAAAAAATGTGTATTTCGGAAGTGATATAGTGGTAAACTGCTGTTCGATGTAGGGATGAACTAGAGCCTAGGTTCACCGAGACGAATGAATGACTAGTCAAGATGAGTAAGGGAGGGAGGTAATTTTAGTAGTTTTGATCAGACAGGTTTAACAACTTAATCCTGCAGGACATTTAAACTACTTTAAACTATATTTAAACTCCCCTTGTGGGACATCTGGAGAACACATAAGCCCACGTCTTTCACACACACACACACACATGCAGAAAAGACGAGAGGTTTTAATTGTCTTCCTAGGCGGATCTTTCTTTATATTCGGAGCTTGCATGGAAGCAAATGATCCCGCACGTAAGCGATCAGAATACTGACGTCGATATAATGACTTCTATGATTACTACTTTGAATTCATATCCAAATCTTAAACAAACACCATGACATTTGCTCGCAATTAAACAATCCTCTTGGGGACAGCGCCCTGTTTGGTAACACCTGTGATATTACATTTTTATAAATGGACGTGACTGTGTTTAACGACCGTAATGTTTGTGATGGTGAATTGATAGCATAACGAACGGGATTTTGACATGAATGTTTTCAGAAAAAAGTAAAAGGATGGAACACCATTTCCATTCTTACTAGCCGTTTACGGATTCTTCTGGTTCTGCCTCCGACTCGTACCATCATACTATTGCTGTTATCATTACTGTTATCATTACTTATGCCATCATCACCATTACCATTATCATCATTATCCTTGTCATGATCATTATCATTATTAATTTTATTATTATCATGATTATCGTTATTGTTATCATCATCATTATTATTATTACCACTACCATTATCATCATTATCATATTATTGTGATCAAACTAATTTTTATCATTACTTTTATTATCATTTATTATCAATATAATTATAATTGATTTAGTATCATTATCAATATTATTATCATCATTATCATTGTTATTATTATTATCATAATTATTATTATTAATATTTTCATTATCATTATTATCATTATGATTGTCAATGTTATTATCATAATTATCCTTATTGTTATTAATATCATTTTATTGCTATCATTGTTATGATTAATTTTCACAATCAATATTATCCTTACTATCATTATTATCATTATGATTGATGTTATTATTATTATCGTTATTATCATTATTACTATTATTATTATTATTATTATTATTATTATTATTGTTATTTTCATCATTATTATTACTAATACTATTATTGTTATCATTATCAGTATTATTGTTGTTAACATTATTATCATTATTATTATTATTTTTATTATTATTATTATTATTATCATTATCATCATCATCATCATCATCATTGCTCTCATTATTGCTAGCAACATCATCATCATTATTGTTATTTGATTATCATTTTTATCATCATTATCGTTATCATCATAATTACTATTATTGTTGTTGTTATCATTGTTATAATTATCATTATTATTATTGTCCTTATTATCAATATCATTATCATTTTTATGATTATTAAATTCATAGTTATTCTTAGTATTATCACAATGATAAATATTGTTATCATAGTCATTGTTATGATAATCACCATTATTATCTCAATCATTATTATTGATACTACCATAATGATTATCATGATGATTGACATTTCAATCTATATTACTGAGTTCATCCTTATCAGTACTGTTCTAATTTTCAATGTTATTACCATTATTATAATTTTCATTGTGTATTGTCATTATCATTGTTAATATTAATAAGTCATTATCATCATTATTGTTCTTTTTATTATTTTCATTTTTGTAAACTATATTATCATTGCTGTTGTTTTTCTGAACATTACCTTTTTTATCAATATAAGTATGATAATGAAAGTAGTAACGATTATGATGGTAATCATAATGGTAACAAAAAATGGCAAAGTGAAATGATAATATTATTTAATGACTTTATCACTATGCATATCCTTATCATTGTTATCTTTATCATTATCATTATCCTTGCTGCTATTATCGCTGGTGATGTTACTATTATTACTATCATCTTTATCATGATTGTTATTGTTGTTGTCATCATTATTATATCACAAGAACATATTTCAGCAGTATGTTTTCATTATTAACTATTAATATCCTTATGATGATCCTCTTTACCTTTCTTCTCATAAATATTATTGTTATCATTATCATTATCATTGATAGCAGTAGTAGTAGGAACAATAATATCATTAATTGTATTGCCATTGGGTTCAGTTTCCTTACAATCATTGTTGTCACTAATTAAATTACTGTGATTACTCTTAGCTTTATTACTGCC
>BOPN01007188.1:32500-37500 GCA_017312705.2 Penaeus japonicus | reverse complement strand
TTGTTGCACAATGATTACTCAGGCAATTCTTTTAAGAAAACCGATACTTCATAATTCATGATGTTTTAGGTCTTTGTTGGCAACGTAAATAGACTTGCATTTTTTAATAAAGACATTGCAGAGCACGACGAACATGTACATGCATAATGCTATCAGTTTGCACTGACGTGAGTGGCCCACAAAAGAGCAGCAAGTAAAAATGAGTCTGCTAAGATTTAAGAATATTTTTCGATTATTGTATTTACATGTTCCCGGATAACATCTGGTGTTGGGATGTATTTGGTAATCCAAATGTGCTCTCTTATCTAATCGGTATCATTATGCAATAAAAATCTACCGGCATATGTGCCCTTTCAGTTAAATATCTTTTCACCCACATATATCGTGGAACAGATTTTAAAGGTGATTTTTCCAGAGCAGAAAGACAGATTACATTTTTTGTATAGAACATCTTGTGTAAACGGAGCATCGGGCCTTGTCTTTACTTAACGCGCTGGCATGTCCAGCCGGCGGACGGGGAGTCACGTGCCCTACCGTGTTATACGGAGGAGTCACGACCGCCGATATAATACCACGACACACACACATGCGCGTATGTGGCAAGGCAGACACACACACACACACACACACACACACACACACACACACACACACACACACACACACACACACACAAACGCACACACACTCACAATTTGCAAATATTCTGTGTATATGCGTGATTTTTACTTAAATTTATAACCACACATATACATACGTAGTTTTTGTGTACGTAAATGGATCTATCTTTGCCTTTCTAATTTCGTAGTGACGCTATTATATGATGAAGGAACATGTTTTGCATGAATCATGAATTCGATAGACACGGATATGACGTTCTCATTGTCATTCACGTAACAGCGTGAGGTGACATTACCCTCATTACTTTTTTGGTTATTGTCATTATTTAAAATCGCTATCATAACTTTCTCCCTTTCTCCTTTTATTCCTATACCTATTATAAAAACCTTCAACTTATTTTGATATTGCCATATTCATCACAATCATCATTGTTGCTCTTTATAACCTATCCTGTTATTATTGTTGCCATCATAAACATTGATTGTTGACGTACCGCGGCGACAATAACGGTGGTATTGCGCATAAGCGTTCGAACATCCATCCCGAAATAAGTGCAGAGAGTGACAGGCAGGTCGACAGCCAGAGCCCCCCCCCTCCCCCCCGCGTCCCGGGCAACGAGGCGGCCGCTGGATCTCATTATGAAAAAGAGTAAAAGGCAAAACTGCTTATAGTTTGACCTCAATTTCATGGGGCCGCATTATTTACCCTAAGTGTCCATCAAACTCGGTCCAATTGGTCTTTCTCTTGGGCAAACAATGCATAATTTGGTATCGGATCAAATAATCATAATTTTTGTTTCATAGCGCTCACATGTCGGGTCGAGTGTGTCCGAGTCGATCTGGCAAGGCGCGAGGGAAAAAATCTATTACGAACGATCGTATAATCGGATTTTATTCCTGTTTTTGTTCGGTATATGATTGTTAATTTATTCATAGATGTAGAGGCCTGGTCTAGCGAACTTTTATCACCAAATGTTTTTTATGCTAGAGAGGTATTTTATATCATTTGGATGTAGGATCGCTGCAGAGAAATGTCTTGGAGTCGACACTGAAAATTGGCAGATCGGAATTAGAAAGTAGATCACCAATAGCTTTTTTTTATTTATTTATTTATTTTTCATTTATTTATTATTTTTTTTTACATATTTCGAATCTCTCTCTCTCTCTCTCCATTTCTCACTCATTCCCTCTCTATCTAATATATATATATATATATATATATATATATATATATATATATATATATATATATATATATATATATATATATATATGTATCAGCAATTTTGTTTTTCATTATCCTCCGTTATCATTACCATTATAGTTATCATTATCAATATTATTATAATCATTATCATCATCATCACATCATAATCATCATCAGCTTCACCAGCCTCCTCCTCCTCCTCATCATCATCATCATCATAATCAGCAGCAGCATTTTAATCATCGTCATTATCATTATATTTTCATAGTTGCAATCATCGTTATCATTCTCCAGATTGTTATCATACATGTTACTGTTATTCTTGTCATTTTTTATAATAGTTATTTATCGTTTAGTCATTATTAATATCATAATCATGAATGTCCTTTTTATCAAATTCATTATGACTAATTGCGTTACTTTGACCATTGCCATCATGGCCGCCGTCCTTATTTTCATACGAAGTAGAAGAGCAACTTCAGCCGCAATGGCGGAGCTGGCTCTGAGATCGGTCCGTTCCCTTCGCCTGCGGTGAGCACCACCTTGTTAAGCGAGCTCTCTCGGCCTGCCATAACCTGGTCGTGAAGCCCGTCTCTTTCGCGCCCTCTCGCGCTCCCCTTCCCGCCGCCTCTTCCAATCCGAGCCCTTCCTCGTCCCAGATCATAACCGAGGTTGAGATTATCAATATATCAGCATGCAATCAAGTCGGCACCAGGCCCGCGACAAGTAAACCGGACACCCGCGAGCACAGGGTGTTCGCTATCCGGCCACCTCCCGACCTCGGCTCAGCGGGGCGGTAATGGTTGTACGGCTGCCGGACCCGCTCTGCTGCAACCCAGCTGTGTGTGGCATATCACTGTCTTGTTACCGGTTTCTTCGTCTTGTATCACTGTAAGTCTTATTTTGTGTGTGTTTGTGCGGTATGTCACTCTTCACTATGAATCTGTCTGCCCCGTATTGCGTGTCCATCTGCTCATAAATGTATCTGTCGGAGTTTGTAAGTGTCCGTATGGCTGTGTGCGTGACTTGTACATTTTCTTCGTGTAAATATATTTTATTATATATATTTTACTGTCAATATATGTGAATATTATATACCTATAGTAATTGTGTCTCAATATTCATACGATTTGATTACGAATATTTTTTTTTATTGTATTTCTATCTTCGCAGATATACCATAAAAACTTCTTGCTAAAGTGTTATATGTTAATGCTTGCTCTAATTTACGAATATAAGCGTACAAACATTCTATTTTATTTGGACTGAACCGATTTCAAAAGAGAAATAATGATGATCCTTTTTTGCGTGTGAATAGAAAAGAAACAGAAAAGAAGACATTCCGAATTAAAAGGTTCAACAAGACCAAGGGAAAGTGTTCGAGAATGACTTCGACTCATCTTCCTCATTCACTGCTACCACGGCTCCTTGAAAACATGTCTGTTCAGTCAGCCTTTTTATTAGAAATAGGACATTCCTGGCGTGTGTGCTACCTATATCGCTGCTAAAGAATTCATTTTGGTCATTTCCCGTTGCAAACATGTAAATATTCGTAAATATACATATATATATAAATACACACACACACACACACACACATATATACACACACACATACACACACACACACACACGCACACACACACACACACACACACATTCACACACTCACACACTCACACACACACATACACACACATACACATATGTATGTATATATATATATATATATATATATATATATATATATATATATATATATATATATATATAGAGAGAGAGAGAGAGAGAGAGAGAGAGAGAGAGAGAGAGAGAGAGATATAATTTGTGGCCCTCTTATGTCCAATGTAAAGATCGCACTCAAGCATCTGATTTATGGGTTGACTTCTTCTGATGCTGATCCGCAGTGTCGAATAAAAGCATGTGTGGTATCTAACACAACTAAGCAGGATGCAAGAGGGATCAGTACAGGATACCAAATCATAATGAGTAAGAAAGAAAAAATAAAGAATGTTTTAAAAAGTATCCTGTCCAAATCCTAATTATCTATTATGGATAATTCTTTGGCAATTTTTCGAAGTAAAAGGCGCCAATCGAAAATAAATTCCAACAACAACAACCAAATGTTTCTATGAACGCTTCAGGAAAATGAGCATTACTAATAACCAGCCAATTGGTCGATTACCCACGACCCTTGCCGGTCCGTGACGGCGAGGAGGGGCCGGAGCAACAAATGACCCAATCTGAATCCGGGCTGCGACTGCGGCCGGCCTGGTGCGGCCGACGCTGCCGCACGCGGCAACAGGCGGGGGCGCAGGGATGCTGATGAAGCGCTGTCCTCTCTTGGCAGTCTGTGATGTTAAGATTGAGTTACAGCCAAATCAAGGACGAAATCATTCAAGTGTTAGCGAGAGCAAAATCAACCGATTACAGATAAATGATTGGTGCGGAAAGAAGAAACAACAGAAAGAGAAACACTGCCAGTTGGGGTACGAATTTCTTGGAAACATCCTCCAGTCGAGACATTCCGCGACGTAAGAAACGGCATTTGGCTTTAAACTTGCCAGCCGTCTTTTTTCGTTCTTTTCTCGCACACACATACATACACACACATAGACATATACATGTATATAGATAAATATTCATATGTATATATATATATATATATATATATATATATATATATACATATATATATATGTGTGTGTGTGTGTGTGTGTGTGTGTGTGTGTGTATAAACACACACACACACACACACACACACACACACACACACACACACACACACTCATATGTATATATATATATATATATATATATATATATATATATATATATATATATATATATATATATATATGTGTGTGTGTGTGTGTGTGTGTATACATATATATATATATATATATATATATATATATATATATATATATATATATATATATACATATATATGTATATATATATGTATATGTATATATATATATATATATATATATATATATATATATACATATATATAATATATATATATATGCATGTAAATCTTCTCTTTCTCTCTCTCTGTCTATATATAGAAACTGTTGACGTTGAAGACGGCTAGGTTGGCCCGCAGGGTATGTTGCATCATCATTCTGCGACGAAGGCAGATTCACCGGCGGCGACATCTTGAGCAT